>JAODXP020008326.1:25000-42500 GCA_027497455.2 Sardinella longiceps | reverse complement strand
TACATATAATCATAAGCAAGTAGGCCTAGGACTAAATAATAAAGCTGGCACAATTCAAAATAAAATTAGCTAAATAACATTTACGCATTCTGTCCATAGACTGAAAATGTGTGTTTATACAAATCTCCACTTTGCCTGGAGTTCTTGAAAGTAGCCCATTTCAGTGGCAGAAACCTCCAAATTAAGTTCATGTTTGGGAAAATGCTATTTGGTTTTGCTCGGTCCTGTTAATGCAGAAGGAAACAAACTTTAAGCTCATCTAATTAATAAAAAAAGCGTTGTTTCCTGATCTCAAAATCTGAAGCCAGCTAGTGGCCGAGGCCATACTGCCCATGTAACCCCTTTAGGATAACTCGTCCTTGATTATGATAACAAACCCTAATATCTCATCTACTGCGAACGTATGTATTGGAGACTGGGGCTAAACAGCCAATTTGTTGATAAAAACAAACAAGAATTTGCAGGATGTGATTGCTACATTCATGTAGTTGTAAAAAAGCATAACATTAAAAGTAATCCAAAGTATTCAGAATACGTTACTCATATTGAGTAACGTAACGGAATACGTTACAAAATAGATTTTGGGGCATGTATTCTGTAATCTGTAACGAAATACATTTTAAAAGTAACCCTCCCAACACTGCTAGTAGTAGCAGTACTATGTCATTTATTGGAAGGTTCCGTTGGGGGCAAAAAACAAACACCATTGAGCACCAATAGCATAATAGTTTTGCTCGTAGCTGTAGTTGTGGTGGTAGTAATAGTCGTAGCTGTAGCTGTAGTAGTCGTTGTAGGCTAATAGGAGTAGTTGAATCAAAATCAGTGGTAGTAGTAGTAGCATCATTAGTAGGCTAGTTGTAGTAGTAGTAGTAGTAGTAGTAATGGGCTAGTGATAGTAGGCTAAGAGTAGTAATTGTTGTATCACTATGTGTAGTGCTAGTAGTAGCATCATTAGTAGGCTAGTTGTAGTAGTAGTAGTAGTAGTAGTAATGGGCTAGTGATAGTAGGCTAAGAGTAGTAATTGTTGTATCACTATGAGTAGTGCTAGTAGTAGCATCAGTAGTAGGCTACTAGTAGTTGTAGCAGTAGTAGCTGTCGTAGTAGTAGTAGTGGGCTAGTAGTAGTAGGCTAATAGTAGCAGTTGTTGTATCACTATCAGTAGTGCTAGTAGTAGCATCAGTAGTAGCAGTATTTGTAGCAGTAGTAGCTGTAGTGTGTGATGTTGACAGGTGTTCACGGTTTTTTTTTTGAAGCACAAAATACCTCCACTACACACACAGACCAAGCACAAACCACTCCAGAAAACACACTGACCAAGCACAAAACACCTCGACTACACACACAAACACCTCCACAACACACACAAAACCCTTCACAACACACACAAACCCCTTCACAACACTCACAAAACCCCTTCACAACACACACAAACCCCTCCACAACACACACAAACCCCTTCACAACACACATAAAATCCTCCACAACACACACAAAACACCTCTACAACACACACAAACACCTCCACAACACACACAAAACACCTCCACAACACACACAAAACACCTCCACAACACACACAGAACAAGTGTAATGGATGGCAACTAGCTCGGCTAACTGGCAGCAGTAAGTGTAAATCCTCACAACCCCTATCCTTCAAGAATGCTTCTAACCTCTGAGTTGGAAGTCTGGGCTTTTCAGCTCATGGGTTAGAGTGTTTGACTCCCATGCTGTGGGGTTTGCTGTAGCTGACCGGGTGGCGGGTTCGAGACCCATGTGCGGTGAGGAACAACCCCGGCTGCACAAGCACAAAATACCTTCACAACACACTCAGACCAAGCACGAAATATCTCCACAACACACTCTTAGAGAAGGCAGAATCACTATTCTCTACAGATGGAAAAATGGAGCTTAGTAAACATGGTTGAAATTGTAATAAATCTCTCCATGACCACAGTCTCCAAGGGGACACTGAACAAACATTTGAAAAAGATGGATTACAGAGATCAATCATCACTTCTCTTTCTCTCTCTATTTCTCTCTCTCTCTCTCTCTCTCTCTCTCTCTCTCTCTCTCTCTCTCTCTCTCTCTCTCTCTCTCTCCATTCCTTCTCCACTGGGTTGGAGGGAGTTGAACCCCAAGTAGGACAAAATGATCGACTTTTATTGATGACTGAAGCTTCAAGGATTTCAAGGCGTGAAACAACTAGTCCACAAAATGACAGTGAGAAATCTCTTCTTCTGTGGTTTTGCCAGGAATGTCCTCATGCTGCTGATATCAGTTTTATTCCTAAACCCTCTCACCCCACACATGAAGACATGAAGGAGTCACATTTTTATTCCCTCTCACCCCACACATGAAGACATGAAGGATTCACATTTCTATTCCCTCTCACCCCACACATGAAGACATGAAGGAGTCACATTTTTATTCACTCTCACCCCACACATGAAGTCATGAAGGATTCACATTTCTAAACCCTCTCACCCCACACATGAAGACATGAAGGATTCACATTTCTATTCCCTCTCACCCCACACATGAAGTCATGAAGGATTCACATTAACCCTCTCACCCCACACATGAAGACATGAAGGATTCACATTTCTATTCCCTCTCACCCCACACATGAAGACATGAAGGATTCACATTAACCCTCTCACCCCACACATGAAGACATGAAGGATTCACATTTCTATTCCCTCTCACCCCACACATGAAGACATGAAGGATTCACATTTCTATTCCCTCTCACCCCACACATGAAGACATGAAGGATTCACATTTCTATTCCCTCTCACCCCACACATGAAGTCATGAAGGATTCACATTTCTATTCCCTCTCACCCCACACATGAAGTCATGAAGGATTCACATTTCTATTCCCTCTCACCCCACACATGAAGACATGAAGGATTCACATTTCTATTCCCTCTCACCCTACACATGAAGACATGAAGGATTCACATTTCTATTCCCTCTCACCCCACACATGAAGACATGAAGGATTCACATTTCTATTCCCTCTCACCCCACACATGAAGACATGAAGGATTCACATTTTTATTCCCTCTCACCCCACACATGAAGACATGAAGGATTCACAGTTATGTCTGTGATGCTGTTGTCACTTTTATTCCTAACCCTCTCACCCCAAACACACATGAAGACATGAAGGATTCACAGTTCTATCTTCTCAAAAGTCCTCTGGACTGATCAGACTTGTGACTGCTTTGCTTGGCTTCTGTTCTGTCAAGTTTGTTCATTTTAAAGGTTGATTTAAAGGCCTTTCAGCGTTCCTTCAAGACTGACCATTACTGCAGTGATGCATAAGATAGTGTGGTATTAACCTTACCTCATTCATATAGTCATATGAATATAGAAAAAAGCAAGGCAGCGTCTCTACCACCTTAGGAGGCTTAGGAAATTCAGAATCTCTACTGAGTTACAGAAGTCCTTCTATACTGCCACTATTGAATCTGTTTTATCTGGGAACATCACTACGTGGTATGGAAACTGCACCTCTCAAGACAAATCCACCCTCCACAAAGTGATTTGCTGTGCTGAAAGGATATCCAGGTCCAATCTCCCAGGGTTACAGGGACTATATTCCAGGCGATGTCAGACCAGGGCAAACAGGATCATCAAGGACTCTCACCACCCCAGTCATAATGTTTTTGCAAGACTGCCTTCTGGAAAGCGGTTCCGTTCCATCAGAACAAGAACTGAGAGATTAAGGAAGAGCTACTTTCCACAAGCCATACGGTTTATTAATGCATGACCTCACACACACTATACTTTTCTTATTTATTACTATTAATGATTCTTGCTTGCACAGAAGGAGTTCAGCCCCAATCTACATTTCACTGCTTTTTGTACTAACAATTATGCATGTGACAAATAAAATTCTTGAATCTTGAATCTTGAATCATATTACTGAGGAGGGAATTAATGTTGTTGAATTACTAAGAGTGTGGATTAATGTTTTTGTATTACTGCCAAAGTGAAAGTCATATTACTGATGAAGTGATGTACGTAATATATTTTAGTTGTATTATTGAGGGGGTGAATGAATGTAGTTGTATTACTGACAAAGTGGAATAGTCCTATTACTGATGAAGTGAACTATATAATGTAGTTGTATTATTGAGGAGGTGAATGAATGTAGTTGTATTACTGACAAAGTGGAATAGTCATGTTACTGATTAAATGAATTACCACTACTGTTATAAAATCATATGGCTGAGGAGGTGAATCCAGTATCATATAGTTGTACTAGTGAGAATGGCGAGCTCACTTTGTTTGTAGGTCTACATGTGAGGACTACAGTTTGTGCTTTTAGACGTCTTCTAATGTGGCCTGATTCTGTTCTAGTGAGAGGCAAGAAGACTGAATGACTGACTGCTTAAACTCTCCAGGGGAACTTCCTGAATGTCCTACCGTCACATCACACACACACACACACACACACACACACACACACACACACACACACACATCCCATCCCGTCACGCCACAGAGAAAGAGGCGGAAAAGAGACATCAAAGCAGAGAGAGCTGTCACCATTCAGATCTTTTGATTTCCAAGGATGGCGGCACAAGTGAGAGAATCTGTCTTGAATGAAAAGTCTCTTCTATCTTTTCCTCCATCTTCTCTTCCTCTCGTCCTCTCTATCGTTCATCAAGCTGCGCTGACTCTCCGAACCCTGAAGCGTTTCCACGGCAGCAGCTGATGACACGTGCATTCCTTTGTGACATCATGGCTGGGCTCAGAGGGCCGGTCTAAGCTAAGATCATGGAAGACTGACCAACATAAAGCATAAATAAATATAAACAGATTAAAGGGACCATATTATGCTTTTTCCAAGCTAACTTTTCAAGCTCTATTGTTCAGAACAGGCTGTTTCTCATGGGGGCGTGCACCAGGTAACTAGACACCTGCAGCCAACACATTGACTATTTCCCCTGTAGCCTATGACAGACCACCCCTAATTAGTCAATTGATCATTTTCATTGTTCTCAGCTGTAAAGTGCCTGCCAACTTCTCTCTCTCTTTTTTTTTCTCGCAATTATCCATTCTTATTGCCCTCACCTGCTTTCATGACTGCCAATGTTGTGGGACCCCACCCCTGTGACTTACGTAGTTAGGACCAGAGCCATAGATGGCTCTGGTTAGGACAATTCTATGCAGGTGGTTTAAGCACACAGCAGCTGAACAGTTACTAATAGAGAAAATTGACTATTTTAACAATTTATCCATTTAATTTATCCAATTAAAGTGTGTGTAGAGGCATTAAAGAGCCAAGAAACACATTCAAAAGCCATAAAAAAGTGATTTTTCATAATATGGGACCTTTAATATGTTTCAATGTGATGAACAATTCCACTGTTGTTCCACTGTCTCCCTCTCTGGTCTAAGTGCACAGGCAGGGTGAGGCTGGGGAGGAGGCCTCTCTTCCCACAGGCCCTAGACAGCTGCACTGCTGCCACCGCCAACACTGCTGCAGCCGCCACCGCCGCCGCCACAACTCAGCACCGATGACACCCCTCCCAACAACACCCCCCTCCCACACACACACACACACACACACACACACACACACACACACACACAAACAAACACACACACACATACACACATACACACACACACACACACACACACCTCTCACACAGCCAAGAAAGGGGTGGGCGGGACAGGGTTACATCCTCACCCCAATGCTCCACTGTGTCCCAGCTTGAGCATTTCAACATTAATCATGTTTAACCCCAACACTGTCTCATTCCCATACACAATAGTTAGGGAGTGTGTGTGTGTGTGTGTGTGTGTGTAGGTGTGTGGGAGTTTTGTGTTTGTGTGTGTGTGTGTGTGTGTGTGTGTGTGGGTGTGTGTGTGTGTGTGTGTGTGTGTGTGTGTGTGTGTGTGTGTGTGTGTGGTGTGTGTGTGTGTGTGTGTGTTTTGTGTGTTATGTGCTCCACATGAAATCTTCCCCTTTCCCACCGTCTCTGCTCTGCTCCAGTGTGGGAAGCAACAACACACACACACACACACACACACACACACACACACACACACACACACACAGCCACGATAGAGCAACGATGAGAAAGTGAAGAGTTACAGAAAGAGAAAAAAGGGACACAGAGATGGAGAGAGAGATGACTAGAAAGAGAAAGAAAGAGTGAGAGAGAGAGAGCACTATAGAGAGAAAGAAAGAAAGAAAGACAGAAAGAAATAAAGAGAGGGGGATAAGAAAGAGAGACAGAGAGAGAGAGAGAGAGAGAGAGAGATGACTAGAAAGAGAAAGAAGCCTATCCATGGAGTCTGACCCTGTCAAAAGATGATCATTTGGATAAAGTGATCTGAAGTCTCAGTTGTCAAAAAATAAAAATCAATTCACAGAAAATTTACATTACACAGAAGATTTATATCACAGTGCTTTCTGTCTATGTGTTCTTTTTTTTTCTCCACGCATTGGTGTGTGTGTGTGTGTGTGTGTGTGTGTGTGTGTGTGTGTGTGCAGCAATCATATGTGCTATAAATACTCCATCTTCAACAGATGTAATTTCCAGACGTTAACAAACACTCTATTCCAAGGCCAAATGACTATGTGTGCTGGCCTATCTGGGCCCTTGAGCGGGAGAGCAGGCTGGGGGTTGGGCTGTGTGTGTGTGTGTGTGTGTTCGTGTGTGTGTGTGTGTGTGTGTGTGTGTGTGTGTGTGTGTGTGTGTGTGTGTGTGTGCTAGATCCAGAGTGGTAGCGTAGCGTAATCTGGCATTCTGGTGGTTGGGCTGTGTGTGTGTGCTGGACCCAGAGTGAGAGCCAGAACTGGGGTTCTGGAGGTTGGGCTGTGTGCTGGACCCAGAATTACATTTATGTGTATGCTATGCATTTAGCAGACGCTTTTATCCAAAGCGACTTACATTTGTCAACTATCTATTACTTAAGAGCAAGTCTCCCCTGGAGCAACTTAGGGTTAAGTGCCTTATTGCTCAAGGGCACAACGGTGGCAGCCAGAGTGTGACCAAGGGATGGGGTCTGGGTGCTGGGTGCTGGACCAGGAGTGAGAGCGAAGGTTGGGGTTCTGGGGGTTGGGCTGAATGCTGGACCAGGAGTGAGAGCGAGATCAGGGGTTCTGGGGGTTGGGCTGGGTGCTGGACCCAGAGTGAGAGTGAGATCTGGGGTTCTGGGGGCTGGGCTTGATGCTGGACCCAGAGTGAGAGTGAGATCTGGGGTTCTGGGGGTTGGGCTGGGTGTGCTGGACCCGGAGTGAGAGTGAGATCAGGGGTTCTGGGGTGGACCCGGAGTGAGAACGAAGGTTGGGGTTCTGGGTGCTGTGTGCTGGACCCGGAGTGGGAGCGAGATCAGGGATTCTGGGGGTTGGGCTGGGTATGCTGGACCCGGAGTGAGAGCGAGATCAGGGATTCTGGGGGCTGGGCTGGATGCTGGACCCAGAGAGTTGAAGGTTGGGGTTCTGGGTTCTGCGTGCTGGACCTGGAGTGAGAGTGAGCTCAGGGGTTCTGGGGGTTGGGCTGAATGCAAGCTGCGGTATGTGATGGAGTGGTTTCTTCTCCTCCTCATGCAGTCACCCAACCCAAGCCAAGCTGCAGCTCTGCTCCCAATTACAGCGTGCTGGCCATGGTGCTCCGGCAGCCCTGCAGCGTAGCCACAATTAAAGGGGAGGCTTCTTATTGAGTGATTGCTCGGTACAATTACCAAAGCAAACGCCGTAATCCATCTGGACGCACTCACTCTGAGGCATCAGCGGCAGCTCACATCCAATCAGGGAATCAGTGGCAACGTGCCCCAGTCAGACCAGTGTGTGTGTGTGTGTGTGTCCCAGTAAGATGTGTGTGTGTGTGTGTCAGCCAGATGAGTGTGTGTGTGTGTGCCCCAGTCAGATGTGTGTGTGTGTGTGTGTGTGTGTGTGTGTGTGTGTGTGTGTGTGACCAAGTCAGCCGAGTGAAGTGGGAACAGGAGTGTAAACTTATCCTTTATATCCCAGCCTGTGTGTGTGTGTGTGTGTGTGTGTGCCCGAGTCATCCCAGTGAAGTGGGAAGAGGAGTGTAAACCCATCCTTTATATCCCAGCTTCTGTGTGTGTGTGTGTGTGTGTGTGTGTGTGCCCTTGACAACTGAGTGAAGTGGGGACAGGACAGTATAAACTCATCTTTTATGTGCCTTCCACACACTTCAGCCTGTGTGTGTTTGTATATGTGTGTGTGTGTGTGTGTGTGTGTGTGTATGTTAAGTCATCCTTTTTATTCAAGCCTGCAGTTATGGAGGGAACCTTTGTTACCCCCCTCCTCCTTCTTCTCCTCTTCCTCCCTGGTTGCCTCTCTTTGGCAGCGTAGTGTGCTGAAGAAGAGTTGATGTGTGTGTGTGTGTGTGTGTGTGTGTGTGTGTGTGTGTGTGTGTGTGTGTGTGTGTGTGCATGCATGTTGATGAGGAGTCATCCCAGAGTCATCGACTCCAAAAGGCTGATTTCTAACCAACTCCACGTTCTTCGCTCACTTCAAAGCTGTGGTTGGTAGTGGGAATGAAATTTCATTTATCAGTTTTGACAGCCATTGGGATGATGAAACACTCCATAAGCTCCCTAATGTGTCCCACAGACTGTGTGTGTGTGTGTGTGAGTGTGTGTGTGTGTGTGTGTGTGTGTGTGTGTGTGTGAGTGTGTGTGTGTGTGTGTGTGTGTGTGTGTGTGTGTGTGTGTGTGAGTGTGTGTGTGCACGCACTGCTATATTTTCCTCAACACACATGCCTCTCTGATTAGCTGTTAGCTAGTTTAAGTTAGTAGTTTTTGAGTGTGTGTGTGTGTGTGTGTCTGTGTGATCCTGGCTGCCTATATTGTAGACTGAAGAGATCTCTGGCCCAAACGTCCTATTCCTCATTATATAGCCTAAGTCCATAGAGAGGAATATGATTGGAACATATCTTACATCAGTCTGTCCCAATAGCACTAAAAGAGAGTGTGTGTGTGTGTCATTATTGTCTACAGTATATGGGTACATACATACAGTAAGCCAATATCAGGGAGTATTCAAGAAGAGTACATGCCAATAAGCCTGCCTGTGTCTCACCAACACCATTAGCACATAAGAATTTTTTTCCACCTTGCTGTATGTGTGTGTGTGTGTGTGTTGATGAGCTCAGCTGACAGGGCTCAGACCTCTTCTATCTCCTCTGCCTGTCTGCTGTGCTCCGCCTACAAACCTGTGTGTGTGTGTGTGTGTGTGTGTGTGTGTATTGATGAACTCAGCCTGTCTGCTGTGCTCCGCCTACAAACCTCTGTGTGTGTGTGTGTGTGTGCGTGTGTGTGTATTGATGAACTCAGCCTGTCTGCTGTGCTCCGCCTACAAACCTGTCACAACATGAACCTGACAAACACAAGTCAGGAGTCAAGACAATTACCTGCTAACGGCCGTATTGTATTTTATCACTGAGCTGGAAACAAGCCCCTATAAACGTTATGAGTGTGTGTGTGTGTGTGTGTGTGTGAGCCAAATGCCAGAATGTGTGTGAGTGTGGCATGGGTAGGCATGCCATTCCCAGTACTGAAGGCAAAGGTCATAGATCAGAGGTCAGGCTCATGCCTACAGGGCATTATGGGTACACTACAGGCATTATGGGAACACCTTCATTGGCCCCTGTCAAGGGGTATAGCATATATGGTATAGGAGCCCTGTGTGTGTGTGTGTGTGTGTGTGTGTGGTACACCTTCATTGGCCCCTGTCAAGGGGTATAGCCTATATGGTATAGGAGCCCTGTGTGTGTGTGTGGTACACCTTCATTGGCCCCTGCCAGGGGTATAGCCTATATGGTATAGGAGCCCTGTGTGTGTGTGTGTGTGTGTGTGTGTGTGTGTGTGTGTGTGTGTGTGTGTGTGTGTGGAACACCTTCATTGGCCCCTGTTAAGGGGTATAGCATATATGGTATAGGAGCCCTGTGTGTGTGTGTGTGTGTGTGTGTGTGGTACACCTTCATTGGCCCGTCAAGGGGTATAGCCTATATGGTATAGGAGCCCTGTGTGTGTGTGTCCACTTATTTCCTCTCACACTCTCTTCTGTCCTATCAAATTAAGGGCAAAAAAGACCTAAACATCTTTAAAAAAAAAAAAAAAAAAAAAACAATTTAGGCTTTTTATCCAACTTAAAGTGTGTGCACAGGCAGTATAGACCCAAGAAACACATTCAAAAGCCATAAAAAGTGTTTTTTCGTAATATGGGACCTTTAATACAACCCTGCCATACAGGGGCGGTCCTACCCCCTTTGGTGCCCTGGGCGAACACCTTATCTAAGTATAAGGACCCAAAGTCACGTATCTCCGTTATAACCGCTATATCCAATCCAAAACCATTTATCTCTGTTCAATAACCCCATCTGTCTGTGTTATAACTCTATCTAATGTTGACCATTCAACTCCACCATCTCCACTAGCATGTGTTCATGTCCCTCCAGTCTGCTGTTCAGACACCCGACTCCTAAAACTCTCTCTCTCTCTCTGTCAGGGAACTCACATCAGTGTCTTTGCCCCAGGACTGGGTTTGCAGAGTGGATGTTTCCAAAGCTACAGCCCCCTCTAGCTGTGTATCAGAGGAAGTGCACACTGATGTATTTGCACTGCCAACTGCAACTGCCGGAGCTCTCTAGTGGCTGTCTTGGGCTTCTCATCAAGTCACAAATTTACAAGAGATAGAGTGTTCTTTTCCAAAATGGTATAAAAGCCAGTAACCGGTAAAAGCAGTTTTCATATATCTTTTATATTTGATGTTCAGGTGACATTGGGACAGTTCCAGTTGGGTTAAAGGTACAATCCAGCGTGAATCAACACCTAGCCCTGCTGTTTTATACTGCTAAGCGATACTGAAAGCCACCTCAATGATACCATTTTGTGCATCGAACTGAACACTAACTGAATGAGGCATGTCAAAAACGAAACCTAATCGATTTGCTTTCGTTTTGAAATGCCCTATTCTGTTAATGTTAGCTGCCGTTTCGCTATCTCAGTCTGCCTTGCATGAAATCCAGTCATTGAGGTGGCTAACAATAGCGCTTGGCACTACAAACAGTAGGACTATGTGTTGATTCACGCCGGCCTTTTCCTTTAATGTTATCTGATTTGTCCTTACCCAACTAAAGCAACAACTGTGATTATACTGACGTGAGAAATACAATTAAAAAAAAAAATGTTTAAATGGATTTATAACATTTTGGAAAATAGCTCTTCAGATATTCTAACATTAAGTCATAACATTGTGTGTAAAAAGAAACTGCTTCTTCCATAAACCACAGCTTTCCACATGCCATTCAGTTGCAACAATACCTTTTTTCCCTTACATATGGATAAAAGCGCATAGACCGTTACAACATTGTCAGAATCTTACCACATTCATTTATTAACACATTTATGTCACATACATCACAATAGCACACTCAAATCATACTGAACATCTACATACTAAACACATAGAATATATACATTCCTATTCAAATTGCTCCATAAAAGTCTAACTCTAATGAGCTCTATACACAGCCCCCCTCCCCATGAGTGAGCACACACACACACACACACACACACACCCCCCCCCCCCCCCCCCCCCGGGAGTGAGCTCTGACCACAGCTCTGCTATCTGGCCTTTGCCAAGGGAATGTTCACACAGGTAAAGTAAATCCCAAGACAAAACAAATATTAATCACATTAAGCGTCAACAACACGCAAATCTCCTGGCCCATGACGAGTGTTTCCTTTGGAAGGATTGAATTGTTTCGACACACACACACACACACACACACACACACACACACACACACACACACAGATACTGTAAGAGCTGACCACACACACACACACACACACACACACACACACACACACACACACACACACACACACTACTATGTCACTGTAAGCACTGATCACATACACACACACTCTAAGAAGTTGTTTTTGAAATGAAAGCTCAGAAGTGCTTTCATAGCTTTCCAGCTTACAGTACTTGGTGTAGACCACGAGACCAGAGGTGTGTGTGTGTGTGTGTGTGTGTTGGCTTTGAGGGGGCCAGTCATACGAGGTGTGTGTTTGTGTGTGTGAGAATGTGTGTGAGTGTGTGTGTGTGTGTGTGTGTGTGTTGGCTTTGGGGGGGCAGTCATACGAGGTGTGGTGTGTGTGTGTGTGTGTGTGTGTGTGTGTGTTGGCCTTGAGGGAGCCAGTCATACAAGGACAAGGCTCCGCTTGGCGTTCCTACACTTTGTTTTGTGGAGGTGACCATGGCCGAAGAGATGCATGCCCTGCTGACAGACACACAGACAGACAGACAGGTGTCTTGCAGACGGGCGAGAATGAGGTATGTCTGCTCTGCGTTGTGATTGGCCCTTTGGTTGTTGTGGCTGGGAGGGGCTAGGCTTTGTGATGGAAACAGTAACCGTGGCGATGGTGGGGGGAGGGGGGAGTGGCTACATACATACACTGCTGCAGCATGACTCACACCAACGGGCTCAAAGAGTTTAGTTGCCTGGCAACAGCAACATCGCAAGAGTAGGCATACAGTCCGTCAGTCCGGTCGCCGTGCCAACAGTTGGCGTCCCAGCTCACGAGTCCCCTGTCATTATGGAGATGAATTCCTCCTGGTTAACTGTCAAACACACACACACACACACACACACACACACACACACACACACACACACACACACACACACATTAAATAAACAATATTAGCCTTGTTTGCACTCACTCAGTATTCCCTTCCTTAGGTCTAAGTATAGCTAGAGAACAGTCTTGCAGTCCTCTGGGAAACACACAGCTGCACATTTCAGATGGGATTGAGTACCAATCCAAACCAGTAGATCCTCCTCACACTCTAGACTTGACTAAGGTCCCTGCAGGGAAACTAAGTTAGGTAACTAAGGTAACTAAAGCCCTATTCGCATGAGACTAGTTAATGGGGGGACCTGGGGTAAAGTAATGATAACCGGGAAATTTAGTCCCGTCCGAACGCGCCATGTCAGTAAAAATAGCGGAGTATGTCGGTAAACTTCGCCGAGAATTTTACCTCCTGTGAAACGGTCCGGAGAATCTACCATAGGTAATACTAATCCCGTGCGAATGCGACCCTCGGTAATAAGTAGGGCAAGAGCCTCCTCTCTCTAACCTGACTCCGCCCTCTCTCGTCCAATTTCGGACTTTCGCTTGTGCGTAACCAACAACTCCTCCCATGTTAGATGAATATCACTGGGATTTCTTGTCCCGTCCGAATTGGTCGTTTCTAATGCCTGACGTCATCTGGTTAATCAACATTACCATACGTCTCCCCCATTAAACTAGTCCCGTGCCAATAGGGCTTAAGTTAGGTAACTAAGGTAACTAAGTTAGCAACTATGCTTTTGGGAAACAGGCGCCTGGTCAACTGCATGGAGAGGCTCGATTCATTTCAATGTGAATCCCTGCCTGGGTTAAAGGACAGATCTGGAGTGATAAGGACATCATGAAAAGTTTAACCATTTGCTAGGGAGCAGAATTTTCATATGTTCGTGCAGGCCGGAGAAGACAGCTTGCTATTTGTAGCTTGTAGCTGTAGGTGCATGAAGCTATGGGTTAGTGGCCAAATCGTTGTTATAAACCATGGAAAGGCTCAAAGTAGCCTCGCACTTCATTGATAGTAGCTACAGTGCTTACCACCAGGCTTGATGCACCTGGAAGCTACAACTACCAAGCGATCTTCTCTGGGCTGCACAAACGTATCACACCGAATCTCTCCATTAAGGAGTCTTTACTAAACACATCAGATATATTAGGCCCTACTTGTTTAAATATTAATTAATCCAATGGCATCAAATGTCTCATGCAAAAAAGCACATTGGTTTTTCTGTCAAGTCAAACAGGGACTTTCACTAAACTGCAGTTACTATGGTGACCCAGAAGTAAACAGAAGGCAAAACATCAATCAGGCTGTTTCCCGTAACGTTGTTGGCTTACATTTCAGGTCAAGGCTTACAGTACTCAAGTCTGCCATATTGGGAAATACAAACTTTCCCCATGTATACTGTATTTAAGGGCGATACTTCAAAGGCTTCATCACAAGTTTCTATTTTAATAGGACAGCTGTGAAGTCATTTGTAACAGGGAGAATAGCCACCCACAACACCACTCTGCCTATCCACACTTCAACGCTGGTGAAACTTTTTTTACCCGACAAGCATCACAGGTGTCCTGTTATCTAGAAATAAAGGACAACCTGAGAGCCAATCAGAAAACAGTATTCCATTCCACCGGGCGATAAGGACACCCTGACAGCCAATCAGAAAACAGTACTCCATTCCACCGATATGGGTGATAAGATTTTACACCTCTACTGTGGTGAGAACGAGCACGGCTAGCGCCCTGTTTTGCATCTTTCTCTTCAAAACTACGAAGCCTCTTAAAAGAATAGTTCACCTCTTTATGGAAATGGGTTATTAACCCCCTTACATGGACTTACATATGAGAGTAAGAACATTTTGGTCTCAGTGCATGTGTTGTCCTAGTCTTTCAACCCCAATTTTACCTTTAGCTTAGCATAGGTGCTGGAAAGTAAAGTTGCCAAAGAGTTGCCATCTGGCAACATTACGTTCCAGCGCCTATGCTAAGCTAAAGCTAAAAATGGGGGAAATTGGTGATGCCAAGGTAGGAAAGGATAGGAAAACAGAAGCACTGAGACCAAAATGCTTTTACCCACATATGTAACTCATAGTAAGGAGGTGAATTACCAATTTTCATTAAGAGGTGAACTATTCCTTTAAACGACTGCGAGAATAGTGGACTACTGATCTAGCAAGCGCCCACTCACTCTCTCCGTCTCCGTCGGTGTCGAACTCGTCGATCATGGCGCGGAGCTCCTCGTCGCTCATGTCCTCTCCCAGCTCACGGGCCACTCGGCGCAGGTTGCGGAGGCTGATCTTGCCGGACTCATCGTCATCAAACAGCTTGAACGCCTTCATGATCTCCTCCCTCGGGTCGCGATCCAGGATCCTGTCGGTCACTGAAGCACGCACGCACGCGCACACACACACACACACACACACACACACACACACACACACACACAACATGATAGGACACTCAGCTATCATCCATACTTGAGAGAAGGATTGTTTACATTGATCTACACCAGGAGATGCCGAAACAGAGCCATCAAGATAATCTCTGATCCCATCCATCCCAGTAACTGCCTGTTCAGTTTACTACAATCAGGCAGGAGATTCTGTAGTTTGATGTCAAAGACTGAACGCCTTAGAAGGAGTTTCTTCCATCAGTCCATCAGACTCCTTAACATGGATATGCCTGCATTTCTAAGGGTCCCAAACTGCATTTGTAAATATAGAATCTAATTAATTAATTAATTTATTTATTTATTTATTTAATCATTAATGTAAATAGTAGGCCATCAGCAATTATTATTATTATTTTATTATTTATATTTTTAATCTCTTCACTGTAGTTTTTTTTTTCTCTGATTTATTATTTTTATTATTTCACTGTCATCTCACAAGACAAGCCAACAATATTTTATTATTTATTTACTTTAACAACAACAACAACAGTCTCTGGAGTCTACCAGATTCACATTTCACTGCAAATTGTGTACCATGATTATGCATGTGACAAATAAAACTTGAACTTGAACTTTACAACCACATGACTAATTGATAGCCTAATGCAGGGGTGGGCTATTATTTCGTCCGAAGAGTCACATTGGGTTTTAGATTTTGACTAACAGGCCGGGTGTTTACAGTCAACCGGTTGATGGGGGTTGATAAGTAGGCTAAGTCTCAAACCAGTAGCCCCACTTTCCTTAGAAGACATGTTAACACGCAGGGTTAAAAAAGGGTGGCATTTGTAATTCATGGAGACTACAAATCTGATAAATCAGGCCTATAATCTAAGTCATTGTGGCTAAATGAGAAATTATTATTCGGTTTTGGGAAGGCTCAGTGGGCCGGATTAAATAGCTCAAAGGGCCACATATGGCCCCCAGGCCTTAGTTTATCCAGGTCTGGCCTAATGGATTGTGTGCTACCAGAACCACAAAACTGTAGTGGAAGGAACACATAAAGGATAAAACAAAATGACCAAATCAAGAAATAAATTCATTTCTAAACACATTTTTTTCCCCAAATTTGATCTGAGCAGTGTGGTGATTGCTTCCAGGACATTCAATTAAACACAGCACAGTCCTAGTAGCTGTGACAAAGCTTAGGATTTATCAAAAGCACTTGGAGATACTGGTGAATGGTGAGGTGGCACTGGAGCTAATCTCAGAATTAGGGAATATCACTCTGCAGATAAACAGATGGCAGCTCCGGGAGAGGAGGAGGAAAGAGCTTAGCAAGGCTGATGTGATGAAGATGGGGATGGCTCAAGGTCATCCACACAGTAGAAATAAATGATGAGCGACATAAGTTTGGAATGAGGGTCAAAGAACTTACCCACTTCTTTGAAGTCTTCGAAAGTTATTTTCCCATTTCCTTCTCGGTCATAATCTTTCAGAATCTTTAAAACATCAACCTTCTTCACCTCAAACCCCAGAGCTCGCATCGCGACCTGTGCCAAAACAACATCATTGGAGTTAAAGGAGGATGGTCGAACTTGGGAGTCGGTAAGGATGGGGTAACTTTAGACCAAAGCCGCTTAGGTCAACAACACTACCTTAACTTTACCTTCAGCTCATGGTAGTCGATTTCTTTATCTTTGTCTGTGTCAAAGAGTTCGAACGCTTCTTTTATCTCATCTTTCTGCTCTTCAGTCAGTTCTCGCCTCTTTTTCCTCTTTGTCTTGTCAGTAGCTAGTTCAGTTCTGTAGGCAACACAGCAACGTTACTTTGCAACACTTTGAAGCACTGTAACGTGGTTAATAATATAAATGCGTATCAATATATTCAATAATGACAGTAACGTTAAGACATTAACGAGGTAACGTTAACATGAAGCAGGCATTGATCATTCATCCTGTGTATTGCACATAGTGGTAACTCTAATATCATTGCCGACCCACCAGTTTGTCAAAAATGTTTAACGTTAAGTTACCAGCTATCGCGGCCTTAGCAGTAACGTTATGCATTGTAACGTTAGGCTGCCCTCAGGTAAGTCACTTACAACATAGCAGGATAAGCAAAGCAATGTTATCAAAACAGAAACGTAAACGTTGGTGGACGGCAGTTAGGCAACTCATAAACTTTTATGTTAACGTTAGCATGTTAGCGACACGTTAGCCCCGGTTGTTAGATCCATGAAATGACACAGTAGTTAGTCAGACCTTCAGCTAACGTTTTCGCTAGGACGGCTAGCTAAAACCCCAAAACAACTCATGCTACCGAGCACTTCCGAACCATTCTTGGCTTGTTAATCTACATGGTTGTTACAACAAATACGCTAAGTATGCGCATCTCACCGTAAAGAAAGGCTCATGTTTTTAAGCGATGGCTTCTCCAACAGTTGCGAGTCTCTTCACCTAGTTTGCTGCTTAT
>JAODXP020008326.1:17500-20000 GCA_027497455.2 Sardinella longiceps | reverse complement strand
TCATATATATATATATTGTGTGTGTGTGTGTGTGTGAGAGAGAGAGAGAGAGAGAGAGAGAGAGAAAGCAGTTTTGAGTGTTTAAGAGAGAAGCCGGCATGGGAAAGTACCCACAGTTACTAACACATTATTTCACTATCGCTGATCTCCAGTCTTTCGGAATTTCCTGGAAATAAACCATCTCATCCGAGAGCCTCAGAATGATGTCACTGTCAAAACTTACCGTTGTCTCAGGGCAAATTACAACAGATCATAACAGAATATACTAACAGAGTAAATTACAACAAATTATAAGAGAATACTATAATTATTCTACAAAAATACTCCCAGAGCCTCAGCATGATGTCACTGTCAAAACTTACAGAGCAAATTAAAACAGATTTTACTAAAACAGAATACTAGGGTAATTATTCTGCAAAAATAATAAAATGATTATGCCATAATTATAATTATTCTATAAAAATAATAAAAAATATATTCTACAACAGTACTTACAATCAAGTAATTATAATAATTACAAAAGATATTGCTAAAAAATATATTTAGTCCTTAATTTTGTAGATGTAGTACGTCTGGTTTATTGAATCCAGTTACGTCAGTCTTATGTGAGCAGTTTGTGCCTCTATGCTCTAGTCTACTGGAACACCCCAGCAGGGCTTCACACATGATAGAGGGGAGAGACCCGACTGCCTGTATGTCAGCTACAGGGCTTTCATAACTCTACAACTCTAGACGTACAGTACTCGACCGCTAGCCAATTGAATTACTCAGCGAGGAGCCTATGTCTAACCATCAGCCATAGGTTGGACTCAGACATTGGTGGTGTCAGCTGTTTGAATCCAAACGCAACGCTCTAGGTTGTATTCAGACATTGTGGTGTTTAGCCTATCACAACGTTCTATCTGGACAGGGAGTCATTGGGCGGGCTTAGCGTTGTTTGAATCGGCTTCTTAGTTGCGTCTATCACTTTTGACCAGACTATACATTTATGTGATAGTATGTCTTGTCAGGCTACAATCCTGTCTACATTTATTTGATTAGATATGATCAACCCAGTCTATATTTTATGTGATAGTCTGTCTTGTCAGATTACCAGTCTGGTGCTTCTTTAGTGGGTTTTTATCATATAACAGTGTCCGAGTCTCTCTCTCTCTCACACACACACACACATACACATACACATTCACACACACACACACACACACACACACACACACACACACAGTCTGAGGTTCATGCTGATCAAATAAGGACTGGTGCCTGTGGGGCCTTGTGACACTAGGCTACATGTGACCTGCAGGAGAGTGTGTTACGTGTGTGTGTTGTGTGTGTTACGTGTTCATTATGCCCCACTTTGGATCTGCTGGGATGGAAACACCATTTGTGGACAAATTTGGCAACTTGAGAGCCTGATAAGTTGTACTCTCTCTCAGAATAAAAGTTACTTTGGAGTTATTTTCTCTCCTGCTCTCTTTTGTCTGTCTCTACAAATCCCCTTGTTCCTCGGCTCTTATCTGAGTCAGGAGGTTCAGATATCTACAGTGTATCTCTATGTCAGATATCTACACTGTATTTCTCTGTGAGTTACATTTCTCCTAACCACCAGAGACTTTCATATCACCTGGCATAACAAACATGTTTCAAACAAGTTTTTACAGGTTTCAAAAATAACAAACTAATCCAATGGCTCAGTGGATTGAGAGGGTTAAACACAGTAACCCATTGATCATATTAAGTTGGGTCATCTACCAGTAACCCATCGCTCTTGTTAACTTGGGTCATCTACCAGTAACCCATCCATCATATTAACTTGGGTCATCTACATAAAGACCAGTAACCCATCGATCATATTAACTTGGGTCACCTAGTAACCCATCGCTTTGATTAACTTGGGTTATCTACTAGTAACCCATCGTTCTTATTAACTTGGGTCATCTCTATAGACCAGTAACTCATCGTTCTTATTCACTTGGGTCATCTACGTAGAGAGCAGTAACCCATCGCTTTGGGTCATCTACGTAGAGAGCAGTAACCCATCACTTTGGGTCATCTCTAGAGACCAGTAACCCATCGCTCTGATTCACTTGGGTCATTGTTAACCCATCACTCTTATTAAGTTGGGTCATCTACCAGTAACCCATCGCTTTTATTAACATGGGTCATTGTTAACCCATCACTCTTATTGACTTGGGTCATCTACCAGTAACCCATCGCTCTGATTAACTTGGGTCATTGTTAACCCATCACTCTGATTAACTTGGGTCATTGTTAACCCATCACTCTTATTAAGTTGGGTCATCTACCAGTAACCCATCGCTCTGATTTACTTGGGTCATCTACCAGTAACCCATCGCTCTGATTAACTTGGGTCATGTAAGGTCCAGCAGGTCTGAATTCTAGAAACCCACTGCCCTTGTTTTTGTCCTTGACTTTCCTAAAAGTCGTTTCAGCATCAGATATCGATGGCAGTGACGACAGTGAGCAGGCAGGCCAGCCAACA
>JAODXP020008326.1:7500-10000 GCA_027497455.2 Sardinella longiceps | reverse complement strand
CTGATTACTAGTCTACTGCCTAGCCAGTTAGCTTAGTTAGCGCCCTCATTACTAATCTACTGCATAGCCAGTGGTTAGCTGCATTCAAAGTTATGCTGGTCAGCCAGTGGTTAGTTAAGTGACTTAGTTAGCATTCCACTCATCTGCTGCCTAGCCAGTGGTTAGTTAGCTCCTTAGTTAGCATTTTACTCGTCTGCTGGTCATTATCCTACTACTTGTCTGCTGGTCAGCCAATGAATGATCATTACTACTTGCCTGCTGGTCAGCCAATGAATGATCATTAGGCTACTACTTGTCTGCTGGTCAGCCAATGAATGAAGATCGCTGCCCAGCCGCAGGTCTCCCTCTCTCGAGCTCTGCCCAGACCAGAGACCATGTGCCAAGGGGCCAAGTGAGCCAGTTTCTACTCACACACACACACACACACACACACACACACACACACACACACACAAACACTCCGGTTGCCAGTTGACGGTGAGCGAGCGCCACTCCCTGGCATCGCCATCAGGGGCTGCAGAGTCCTCCAGAGTGCTGACTAAGGCCCACTAGCACACACACACACACACACACACACACACACACACACACACACACACACACACACACACACACACACACACACACACACACACACACACACACACACACACACACACACACACACACACACACACACACACACACACGTACACACACACACCCTCACACATTCACTAGCAGTGGACTGCACTGGTACAGTCAGCCAGGGGGACACACCAATGTCAGCATGTTTCTAAGGATCATATAGATAGAGCGTGTGTGTGTGTGTGTGTGTGTGTGTGTGTGTGTGACTGAGAGTTCGGAGTGTGTCTGTGTGTGTGTGTGTGTGTGTGTGTGTGTGTGTGTGTGTGTGTGTGAGTGATGTACATAGAGAGCTCACATGAAAGCAGTGCTGAATGGAATGAAGGAGGAACAAGTCAAGCAGGCTTTAAATTAGATTTGAGTTAATAAGAGTCTCATCCGTCACCAAACTAAATGCTTGGCTTGTGTTTTTATCTAGTTTGAATGGATGTTCTGCCCTGACTGGGGCAACACACACACACACACACACACACACACACACACACACACACACACACACACACATGCAACTGAGCCTCCTTTCTTTACGAGGGCAAAGAGTCCCGAACATCAGGCAGTTATGCAATATTATGCAACTGTGTTTTATGGCCACTTATCAGCCCCTTGTGTGTGTCAAAAGGACAGTGTGTGTGTGTGTGTGTGTGTGTGTGTGTGTGTGTGTGTGTGTGTGTGTGTGTGTGTGTGTGTGTTATATTACCCCAAAAGGTGAGAGAGTTTGCATCATCTGTCTGCATATCTTGTGTGTAAGTGCCAGAGTCCTTCGTGTATGTGTGCGTTTGAGTGTGTGTGTGTGTGTGTGTGTGTGTGTGTGTGTGTGTGTGTGTGTGTGTGTGTGTGTGTGTGTGTGTGTTATATTACCCCAAAAGGTGCCAGGTGAGAGAGTTTGCATCTCTGTGTCTGCATATCTTGTCTGTGAGTCTCAGTCTACTTTGTGTGTGCAGGCATTTGAGTGTGTGTGTGTGTGTGTGTGTGTGTGTGTGTGTGTGTGTGTGTGTGTGTGTGTGTGTGTGTGTGTGTGTGTGTGCGTCTTATAGTGCATATGTGTTTGTGTGTGTTTTAGTGTGTTTAAAGTAATAGCTCTGTGTCTGGACTTGTGTGTGTTATAGTATGCTTATGTGAGTGTGTGTGTGTGTGTGTGTGTGTGTGTGTGTGTGTGTGTGTGTGTGTGTGTGTGTCTGTGATTGTGTTTATATGTATGTGTGTGAGTGAGCAACTGGACTTCTCTCAGTTGGGAATTTTTTGTGTGCGTGTGTAAGTTTGTGTGTGTGTGTGTTTGAGTGTGTTTGAAGTAATACGTCTGTGTCTGGGCTTCTGTGTGTGTGAGAGAGAGTGTGTTATAGTATTCTTATGTGTGTATGTGTGTGTGTGTGTGTGTGTATATGTGTGTGTGTGTGTGTGTGCATGTGTCCGAGTGTGTTTAAGTAATATCCTCCTCACAGAAGGCATATGTGTGTTCCAGTGACGTGGGGGACAAGCTGCTGGCGCAATAGTAGCATGGCTCAGTGAGGATGTGTGTGTGTGTGTGTGTGTGTGTGTGTGTGTGTGTGCAAGGCACAGATAAACATTCTGAGGCGACTGCCCTGACATGAACCAGCACAGCTGCTGAAGTTTACATAAGTGGTGATTATTGGTTTGTGTGTTTGTTTGTTTGTTTGTTTGTTTGTTTGTTTGTTTATGAAGGACCTTAAAGCTGATTGGGTGTTTCTCTCACTTGTGTACATCTCCATTGTTTGTCCAAAATGTTGTTGTTTTTGTTGATGATGCTTGAGACTGTCCTTGAGGTGACCTTGGAATAAACCCTTCAGGATCTTCAAGTGTACACAGACAAGAATCAGAACATGATTGTGAGTGTGTGTGTGTGTGTGTGTGTGTGTGT
>JAODXP020008325.1:0-88517 GCA_027497455.2 Sardinella longiceps | reverse complement strand
CAGTTTGTGTCATCAGAGTATGTTCAGAGCAGCTGGCTGGTGTGTTTACGGACATATTCAACTGCTCTCTGTCCATGTGCACTGTCCCCAGTTGCTTTAAGTCAGCCATCATTGTTCCAGTGCCAAAAAAAAAGCAAAATCACCACCTTGAATGACTGGCGTCCTGTGGCCCTCACTCCCATCGTGAGTAAATGTTTTGAGAGGCTGGTGAAGAACATCATTTGCAGCATGGTACCATCCACCCTCATCAATTCTCCTACAGAAGGAACAGATCTACGGATGATGCCATCACTACAGCACTGCACACCTCCCTAACACATCTGGAGAGGAAAAACAAGTATGTAAGGATGCTGTTTGTGGACTACAGCTCTGCATTTAATACCATAGTCCCTAGCAGACTTGACCGCAAGCTTAGGAGTCTTGGCCAGATCACAATCAATGCAGCTGGATCCTGGTCTTCCTGTCAGCGAGGCGCCAGGTGGTGAAAATGGGCTCCATTACATCTGCTTCACTAACAATCAACACTGGTGCCCCTCAAGGTTGTGTCTTGAGTCCTCTACTGTGCTCTCTGTACACCCATAACTGTGTGGCTCTGCAAAACTCTTAACACCATAGTCAAGTTTTCTGACGACACCACGGTCATTTGACTTATCACCAACAATGACGAGACAGCCTACAGGACTGAAATCAGCAATTTGACACAATGGTGTCAGGAAAACAATCTGTCCCTCAGTGTTGTGAAGACCAAAGAGGTGATTGTTGACTTCAGAAGAAAAAGTGATCTGCATGAGCCTATTAACATCAATGGCTCTGAGGTGGAGAGAGTTAACAACTTTTCTCGGCGTGAATATCACAGAAGCAGTTCTGCAGTTCTACCCACCATCCAGGACTTGTACATCAGACGCTGTATTAAAAAGGCAAAAGGAATCACTAAGGACCCCAGTCATCCCCATCATGGACTGTATCAGCTATTACAGTCTGGCAAGAGATTCCACTGTCTCAGGGCTAGGACCACCAGACTTCAAAACAGCTTTTTCCATCAAGCAGTAAGACTAATGAACACCGAGTCAGAATCCACAGCCTGTGTCTTGCACTTTTGGACATTGCACACACATATACATACATAGCACATTTATCTCAGACATTTCTTAATCACTACTATTTATTTTCTGAGGAGCAAACACAAGAATTTTACTCTCCTATAGTCTACCACTAGGCTATAATGAGATGTAATGAAGTTTTTCTTGAATCTTGAATCTTGACACTTCCCTGGCTGAAAACTCACTGCAGGCAAGGACGGGATTTTACATATTAACAAGAAATCCTAAAAATGTTATTTGTAGACTGAGAATGAAGTCAATTTGTCATGCTAGCCAAGACCAGAAATTGAAAAAGAGCTCAACATAAGAAGCACTAGGCATTTTTGAGGAAAAACACTTAATGTATTGATTCTATAATTTTTAGGTGCTGAATCCATTTCTGCTGTATAACAAGCTGTAAAAGTCACCGTTTAGCCATAAACAAATAACAAAATTGCTGCTTAAAAAAACATATTTTTTCTTTTTTTAAATGAGCATAACTGTTCCCAGGTACACAATACCTGCAGAAACCCAATTTGTCTGAAATGTCTCATGCTGAATGTGAACATTGAAAACTTTGTGATGCACATTAGCCCATTGCCCATGCACATTGTAAATCAATGAATTTCAACGTAATGCAGTACATTAGGGAATTGTGTGGTAGTTCATGGTAAGGTTTGAATTTCCCCTTGGGGATCAATAAAGTATCTGTCTGTCTGTCTGTCTGTCTTCTATCTATCTATCTATCTATCTATCTATCTATCTATCTATCTATCTATCTATCTGTCTGTCTATCTATCTATCTATCTATTGAATGTCTGTCTGTCTGTCTTCTATCTATCTATCTATCTATCTATCTATCTATCTATGGTGAATATGAGGATATGAACTAGTCCAGGCAAAATAGCTCATTTTGGAGCCAAAAATAGGCGCAATTGTAAAATCATTTTTTTCAACTTCAGATGTCCAGAGCAACATACTGAAAGTCCTAAGAAATACAGTACACTTCTTCCTATCCTAACTCCCCTCAGGATACTACCCTCCCCTGTCAACTTCATTGGCCCACACACAGTACACAACACACAGAAAGGTCCCTGACTCTTGAAAATGCATACAGTCCCCTGATAATCACTTGCACTTTATCTTTCTGCCATTACATGCTCACCCCTCCCAAACACACACTCTCTCTCTCTCTCTCTCTCTCTCTCTCTCTCTCTCTCACACACACACACACACACACACACACACACACACACACACACAGGGGGAGCCGCGCATTATCTTACTATCTGGAGCTACAATAGTCAAACAAAACACTGATCAAACTGAAAATATACAGGGACACGGTCCACAAACTAGGCAATATAGCCTAACATACCATCATTAGATCCTGTCGCGTCAGAGGCGAACCCCGACTGTTACCACGGTAACCAAATCACGGTTAACAATCAATCAAGACATTGACTTATGTTTACAACCTATACATTGCAACTGCGCAAGCATACAGTACCCCTTTATCAACAGAGAACATAATAACAACATGCCAATAAGGCAATAACACAAAAAGAAAAGAAAATCAAAAACACCCCAGTAAGCACAGCGGGAGCGCGCTCGCAGCTCCATAAGAAGGTTCCCCCTCCCATAGCTCGGTTTGATCCCCGCTTATGATAACTTTATTTGTCATTAAAATATTATATAGGCCTACAATTGTATTTTCAGAGTCAGTGTCTGTGTGTCCACCTGTCTGTCTGTGTACAACATATGTCGAAAAGTAGGCCTACTGCATTTGGATGCAATTTTCAGGTATCATGAAATTACGTGATAATTCCCTATCATGAAATAACGTGATAATTTTGTATCATGAAATAACGTGATAATATCACAAAATAACATGATAATTATCATGAAATAACGTGATAATTATCATGAAATAACATGATAATTTCACGTTATTTCATGATAATTTAGTATCATGAAATAACGTGATAATTTCGTATCATGAAATAACGTGATACTTTCACGTTATAACGTGTTACTGAGCCCATTTTTTATTTTTTTTTTAGTTTGGCAGCAATACGCTTCCGTAAAAATGCATTCATATTTCACCAAAAATGACCAGAAATTGGGGCCCTGATACCAAAAATGACCAGAAATTGGATCTGTGGATTGGAAAGTGGATCTGTATTTAGGGGACTTTGAACTTTCCAAAAATGCTGTATAACAGCTTTTCCCCCAAAATGCCTACAGGGTAAAGAATAATTGAATATCCGGACCTGGCTTATTGCAAGCAAAAATTGTATCCAAAGAAACGCAACATTCACAGGTGCAGCTCCATAGAACCCCATTAATTCTTCACTTACTCGCACGCCCTCTAGTTGCAATACCACCGGAGAGTGCTCGTTCTCCCCCATTAAAAGTTCTCTGTGGGCATCTTTTAGAGGTCAGTCAATTGTAATGAAATGTAAGATGACTGAAACGGAAGGTATCATGGGATATAGGTTGAAAAATCTAAGGAAGAAACCTTTCCCAGAGTCCGTTATTATTATGGACAGTAATCTTCCAGCATGCCTCACGTTTAGTTGGCCCAACACAGCAGAGAGAGTTGTGTACTAGCTTTGAGCGCAGTCAGAGCAGGCGTAGTGCTGCGTGATCACGAATTCATGCGCCTACGGCTCTCTTGTGGGCGTAAATGTAAAACGGATATACGTAACTTTATGATGACCTTACAAACTAGCTAGCCAATCATCTGAGACATGTAGAACCTCGGAGATACTCCCGCCAATTCTGACTGACAAGAAGCGCCTACTACAGAAGAAGTTATAGAGATTTGCACGGGTACATTTTGCTTTCCTAAACCGCATTTCGACTGGTAACCTGATAAAACGAATGTCTGTGCCATTAGTTCCATTAGCAATATATTATACAGTACAACATTTACTGGAGTAAGGGACGATATTGACAAGCGAAACAACCCCATAAGAAGACTCAACTCTGGAGGTTAGCCAACATTGGCTAACATTCTCTGAAAAGGTACTTTTCGGATGGTTGTGATGCTGGCGGCTGAAAACCCATCCTCGGACGGGCCTTTGGCCTCAACCCCCGAAAAAAGCAACGGTAAGACAATTGGTGAATGTTGGTCAGATTATGTGTGGTAGGGAACCGTGGCTGAAAAACGACGCGAGGTCTTATACAAAACGTTAACGCTAAGTAAGCAAAATTGCCTTTTACCGTCAATGAATGTGGCTAACGTGATAACGTTATTACTTTGCTAGCGGTATTGCAAGGAATGTCAGCGTCAATTGACTTTGAAACAGTTAACGTGCAAAGAGTTTCTTATGACTACTATCGATAACAGTATTTTTTACAGATAGTTGTAAAGTTGTATAGTATGTGTGATGGGCCAAGTATTGTGAACCAGAGCGGTTCCTTTTCATACATAATGTAGCTAGCTATCGTTATTAGGTGGAGTTTGCGTTTCAACTTGTTTGCTAATACTCATGTTACTTAACTATCACAAATGTTGCTAATAAACGGCGTTCACTAATGGAAACCGTACTAGTCTAATCGTTTGTGCTCTAGATGGTTGGTTTGCTGGCATTACCGCAGATCTGCTTCCCCTTAGCTTTTATGGGTGATTGGTGGGAAGGTAACGTTAAAGCTACTTACGATATGTGTCAACGTTGTAATATCTAAGAATGCCATAATCACAGTTTTCGTGTTAACCATGTTTTTTGTTAGGTGAGGTCCTTTAATAATCGTAACTTTACAACTTCGAAGAGCAACGTTACGACAGGTCATTCTGACCACAGTTCTGTTGTATTGCTGTTGAACTCCATTTTACTCAAACTCTAGTTCTTGGCGGGAGTGGAAACTAATAAAGATTAGGCCAATTCTACTGCAGACATTATTGGAAGTGGAATCAAACGTGTCCATGTCTTTACAAAATAAGTTGAAACTTGTGTACCTGGACAGTACTGTGTATAACGCAGGTGGCAACAAAGGAAATGGCAAAAGAACAGGATAGCCTATGCCTTTCTAGCTCAGGTTAGAAATGTATGTTGTGATGGCACAGGCTGGTCACTAGAGGCCACAAAAAAACAACAATAATTCAGTGTTTGTGATTTTACACCACAAAACCAGTTGGGGTACGGAAGGGTAAAAAAAAGGCATAATTTTACATTTCTGTATACTTTGATACCTTTGACACATTCACATTTACATTCTAACTATAAAATAACAACTGGCATAGATACAGACGGCAAGTCTTACCACGCCCACAAATATAGCTCCGCCGTGGGGGAAAACAACAGGCTCACACAGGGGGGAAGTCAATGAGATGCTAAGCTAGAAGTTAAACTGCAGTCACGTTAGCGACTGGCGACTTGGGTGACACAACCGGTTTCTAGTCATTTTCAATGAGAACAAGCTTTGGGCAAGCGACCAGCGACAAGTCGCCTGGTGGGCGGGCCAAGGATAGACTTGAAGTCTATTTTATGAAAATGTGGAGCGATGCAACTCGGTGATAGCCAATATGAGTCAAGCCATGTGTGATGAGGTACTCTGAACAGAACCGTCTCAAAATTTGTAAATGGTGGCACTAAAATGTTCGGGATTTATGACTTATTTTGAAAATCGAGGCAAGAAATGATCCTTACTAAATCTGAAAATTATATTCCTTTCTGATTAATTTTTGTCATTAAATATGAGTGCCTTTTATCTCATGCCAGGGATGATTCTGCGTACAACCTAGCCTGTATGCAAACTTGTTGCTAACTACCTACGATGCGCTGTTGAAATGCATCCAATACACAGCCAAGCAAAATGAAGCGAACAAGCCAATCAGAGCCCTGTGTTTCGACGCATAGTCAGAACATTTTGGTGGTGTGTATTGGGTGACAGAGACTCAAGCACGGGCTTTGCGATGCAATGGCATCAATTCAGTGTACAAGAGATGAAAATGTTGTATTCTTTCTCTAATGTGTTTCAGGTACTGACTGTGGTGACAAAAACAATTCTGCCAAGAGGCTTATCCAAGGTATGTAGACCTCATATATACAGTACATCCATACATAGACAGACAGAGTGTAGTATGCTACTCACGTGTAAAGAGCAGTCCAAATATAAAGAATAGTCCACCTCTTTTATGAAAATGGATTATTCACCCCCTTACTTGGAGTTGCATATGTGGGCAAAAGCGTTTTGGTCTCAGTGCATGCATTTCCTTAGCCTGACAACCGCCATCTTACCTTTTTCTTAGCTTTAGCTTAGCATAGGCACTGGGATGTAAAGTTTGGCAACATTACATTCCAGCATCTATGCTAACCTAAGGCTAAATTGGGATTGCCAGATAGGAAAACACAGTACTGAGAGCAAAATGCTTTTACCCACATATGTAACTATAGTGAAGAGGGTGAATAACCAATTTTCGTAAAGGGTGGAATATTCCTTTAATCTCCTGGACCTAGATAATATTAACTGTGTTACTATGCCATATCACACTGTATAGCATCATAGGCTAAATCAGAGGTCAACAGGGGGGTCGGGACCCCTAGGGGGTCCGCAGAGGTTCTACAGGGGGTCCGCCAAATTATTATATCTGAAGTATTTTTTTTTTGTATGTATTCCACCCACTCAATTAGCTCAATCCTATGCCCCACTACAATTAGAATTTGTTCCATTATGATTGATCACCGTGCATGATCTTTTTTAGCCTTTGCATTAAGCCTAGAGTGATAAGGATCCTTTTCCGTTGTGCGTAACCTACTGTATGTGTGAAAACAGGCTATTTTTTCAGTCTGTATAGTCTGCAATTGTAAATACAAATGTACGGTATTTGCAATTGCAGACTATAAATTGGGCATAGTTGTGTGTGGACCCTGATACACAAGCCCTGTCTCAAAGGCAGATTGATGCATCTGTTCGTATGTGGAGTGTGCCTGTGTGGTAGGTCTAGGCTACTACATTTGGGGATGGGGGTCCGCGAGCAGACTGTCTCGCAGAAAAGGGGTCCTTGGGCTGAAAAAGGTTGAAGACCCCTGGGCTAAATAGAAAAAATTGAATAAAATTGTAAAGCATAGGTATTTATGTAACAATTGATGTCAATGTCAAGTTTACTTTATATATAACATCAGTTGACCAAAGTGCTATAAAATAAAATAAAAACAAAATACAATAAAAAGGGTATCAAAAGCAAAATAGACAGAAACTTAATATCATTTAAATTAACTAGGGCTATTTTTTTTTTTTTTTTTTTTAATGGGAAAAATGATCACAAGCCCGGCCCGACAGAGACCGAGAGAATGATGGCACATGTCAGTCTGAGCCAGGCCCGAGTTCGGTCAGACAAGTTGCTGTACGGGGGCGCCGTGGCTCAGTGGCTGGAGCGTCGGGCCATTGCTCCGGGGACCCGGTTTCGTTTCCGGCCCGGGGTCGTTTCCCGATCCTACCCTGTCTCTCTCTCCCACTTGTTTCCTGTCATCTTTCCTGTCATCTCTGCGCTGTCCTATCTGATTAAAGGCAAAAAGCCCAAAAAAATATCTTAAACTAGAAAAGCGCTCAGAGAGCGCAGACCTCCACCAAGACAATGTAGTCACAGATGGTGTTCTGGATCACCGATCGCCACCAAAATCGAATCACTTCTTCTTTCCAGTACACACGTTGTCCGTAAATTTGATCCAAATCCGTGCAGTACCTTTTGAGTTATGTTGCTCACAGACACACACAGACAGACACACATACGCCAAGCAAAACATAACCTCCTTGGCGGAGGAAAAAAAAAAAAAAAAGACAAGTTGCTGTACTTGGCTCTGGCATAGAAACTGTACTCTAACATGCACTGTAAAATTGGTGTCATATGACGTGACTATATTTTAAGTTTTTAGTTGCCATTAATTTGTACATCATTGTGATGACACGGACCCTACTTAACCAGAAAGTTACAACAGCATATCCGGAGTGATTGGCATGGTCAGGAGGTGAGGTCTGCGTTTTAGATTTTTTTCTATATAGAGCTTCGTATCGGACATTATCAATAGTGGTCAAAGATTGGTGTCTTATGGTGTGACATCATTTGCATTACTAATAGTTGTTTTTCACAATTTCACTGAATTTCACGGCTGCGTTGTGCTGAGTTGCATGCTAGATGATATCTAGCTGTACTTAGCTGTTTAGTAAATTAATTAAAATGTCAGCCATATGGAGTGACACTGTGTCATATATGGTAGGACAGCTTTTTTCAAGTCACACTATCTGTCACTTCTATTACACCCTATGACCAAACTGCATTTTTATATTAACATTTATGTGAAATAATATTTTTAATTAAAGTACTATATATAAAATATATTAAAATACGTAACTTTCCTGTTGAGTTGATTTGATGAAAAGAAAAGGTTACGAGAACCTGTAGCTTTGAATTTTGGCAGCAGGAGGCTGTCAAAGAGTAGGCTATTGCAACTCTCTCTCTCCAATGTCAAAGAAAACAGGAGAGCGCTACAACAGTTTCAGATGCTAGTCGGCTAGGCCACTGTATATTTGTATATTTCACAGACAATACTAGTATAGGCTCAACCTTTGACTGAAATTGCAGCCAAGGGTAGGGAACTTAACGTACTCATGCCTCTAAATGCTGTGACTACATGATCATTTAAAAGCCGCTACTTCCAAGTCTCACCTGAAATCATGCACGCCTATTCCAGTAGCTTTTCATAACATTGTTCATGTACAAGTTAGAGGTGCATATAAATAGACCGGGATGTCATGCGGGAGTGAGTATTGTATAGGAGCATTAACCGACCTGCCAAAATGACTGTTTTGTACCAACCTACCATCCCAATTTTTTTCTGATTCTGATGTTACGGCAAACAAACTAAAGATGGCCTGAGATTTCCCTTTCCATTTTGTGGACCCCTCCTAGCCCATAGCCCATAGACCAGGGGTCGGCAACCCTAGGCACGCGTGCCACAAGTGGCACGCCAAGAAATTTCCAGTGGCACGCGGACATTGCACTACCCTAATAATTTAATACATTAAAAATGTTCAGACATATGATGAAATGTCATTGACCTTAAAAAATTACTACGCAGCAATAGCGCCCCCTCCCCATATTTGTTTTTCACACGAGTGCCCCCTATATGCATTGCTTAGATGGCAGAGAAGCCGACAGGTCGGGCTTTCCACTCCTCCTAGACCGCAGAATATTGTTCGTTTCTCAGAAGGATTGTGCTGTGTGCACTTTGTTTTGAAAGTGTTGTGTGTCGAACATACAATGTTAGACGTCATTACGAGACAAAGCGCGAAAATATCAGGCAGATAGGAACGATACGATATTTCAGACACACAAGGGGTTTAGGCTACTTCCAACATTGACACATATCTGCGAATACATGCGCCAGCGTCAGTCAGAGTTAGCAGAGCGCTTTGGGGACTTTCAGAAGTATAGCGCAATGTTCTCTTTCTTGATCAAGCCAGCTTTGACGGACATTAAATTGATTTGGCTCTGATAAGAGTGGTTGGGCACATATGGAAATGCAGATGATTGAGTTGAAGAGCTCAACATTGTGGGTGAGCAAGTTGACAGAGCTACGTGTTCAATTAACTTTCCAAAACACATCGCAGGGTCAATATCCTGCTGGGCATCTTTACCGAAAAGTTCAACTGTCTTCGCAGTATCGCACTTAGCCCGCCCATAATACGAATGTTCATCAGCAGTAGGCCTATTATGGTCGGGCTATGTCAGGCTATATCGCACTGGCTTTCATGCCGGTGTTCGGATCAACCTATCTGCGTGAACAGATACACATGAAGTAATGTTCTTTGCCCCTCCCGAAGTCGTCTGACAGCGGAAGCATGCGTCCAACTTAAAGAGAGCAATTACCAACCGCACATTTAAAGGGAAGATCAGGGATCACATTGACTATTAGGCCAAACATTTATTTTCTAACAAGGCAAGGCAGGCCTATTTCAAATTGGCAGGTTATTGTTAATTAAGTTACTTTATGTGGCCTGTTTTGTTTTGTTTTTCAATCTGTGTTATTATTCATCAGTTCCATTTTCAGTAGGCTCTCATATCCATCTAAATCTGTCGCCAGTATTTAATTTCACGTAGTTAATGACACCGACTGGCACACTAACTAATATGAAATTTCTAAATGGCACAGCATGGCAAAAAGGTTGCCGACCCCTGCCATAGACTAAAACACATTAAACATACAAGTTTGAGTTCAAGTCGGAGTCATCAGTAAGCAAGTGTAAGTCAAGTCAGAAGCAGTGTTAGGAAAGTTCACCTTTTACATGAAAGTCAAAGCGAACTTTATTGTCAGTCAAGCACTGCAACAGTACATTGCACGCAGACTGAAATTGCATTTCTCAAAGCTCCAAATGTGCAGTTAAAAGACATACAACTAAGATGTATATAAGACATCACAGTCTTGCTCTCTGGAGTGAGTTCAGCAGTCTGATGGCTTGTGGGAAGAAGCTGTTGCTGAGTCTGGTTGTTCTGCAGCGCATACTGATGTAGGGCTTACCAGATGGTAGGAGGGTGAACAGTGCGTGTGAGGGGTGGGTTTGATGATGATGGTGGGTTTGATGACATTGATGATGTTGATGGCTCTTCTTTGACAACGGGATGGATACAGGTCCTGAATGGATGGTAGAGCTGATCTTGTGATCTTCTCTGCTGTTCTCACCACCCTCTGTAGTGCTTTCTGGTCTGCAACATGGCAGCTGCCATACCACATCAATTAACGCATTCAGGCACAACAGTGGTCACAAGCCAAACAAATTAAGGAGCAAGTAGCACTTGAGTGAGAGTCCTGGACTTAAGTACTACAAGTGTGGGAAATAAGTAGATTTTATTGTAATATCCCATAAATTTTGTTTATTTCAATTAGTGCTGACAAAATAAACTGATTAACTCAAATGATTGATCAAAATTTTTTTACTCTGATTGATTAAAAAAATTAACTGATGGATGTGGTTCCATCCACTTTCATGGCATGTATTATGTTCAATTTCAGATAAATGGCTCGGCTATTAAGTCAAACTAGACAGATCTGTTCTGTTCAGTTCGGGTTCTGACGCAAATATCACAGCGAAATATGACATCTAACAGTGTTGGGCATCATGAATATATGGTTTGTATGATTTGTAATTTTGGCACCCAAATTTAGGGGCTGGAATGTTATGACGATTTTGCCATTTTGATACTTCATGTTTTTTTTATAGTCAATATTTTGGTTTAGAAAATTGAAAGTGCTCAAAGTAGCGTCATGAACAATATGAATGATGTGAATTATTTTGATTTATTACGTGATCTTTGTGTTATTGGACTATGTGACGTCATGTTATCATGCTGTCAGGTGAAAGGTCATGGTTTTAGTGTAGGTCGATGTCAAATGCAGCTGAGTTTTTCACACAGCCGGGTTTTTCACCACATCAGGGATCAATTGTAATTCCGGTTTATTTTTTTATTTTTATTTTATTTTTTTCCATTTGCACGTTTACGACCTGTACATTTCCTTTGCAATTATTTAGCAATTTTAGAATAAGTGTGTCTGTCTTTTTTTTGTTTTGTTTTTTAAGAATTTTTATAAGAATCATGATGAAGGTATTCTGAATGACTTAGCAATTTGCAACAATGTGCTCACTGAATGTTTTTTCTGTTAAATTCTATTAGGCTAAATTTAATTCCTATTTGCCATTGTAGATCCTGAAACTTGATCCTGAAATTTATAGCATCTGTCCTGACAAACAGTTAGTTAAAAGTTAGTCCTGACAGAGGGGGCTAAAAACAACTTCCACTTTGGAAAAAAAATGTATCTACTTTGTGATGACGAGGTTGAAGACAATGCAGAAATTTGATATGATATCAAGATCGGATTACTCGGGAACCTCTAATCATAAAGACGACTGTTATACACCACTGTAATCTGTAGGATCTCCTGGTTTAGGCTATTACTTCCGCCAAGGAGATTTATGTTTTCGGTCGTGTTGGTTTGTTTGTTTGTTGGTTTGTCTGTTTGTCAGCTGAATAACTCAAATACTGCACGGATTTGGATGAAATTATCGGACAATGTGTATATTGGAACAAGCAAGAGCTGATTAGATTTTGGTGGCGATCGGTGATCCAGAACATGATCTGGAATTTATATTGTGTCTGTGACCACATTGCCTTGGCGGAGGTCTGCGCTCCCTGAGCGCTTTTCTAGTTTTGATATGCGGTTTGCCATGGTTAAAGGAGCAGTGTGTAAGTAATGTATTCCAAATAATCATAAAATGGCCCTGATATGTCACCAGACATGAAGGTATCATTTTCATTTCAAATACTGATATCACAGACAAATTGTAGTCCAGCCAGAATATTTGCATTTGAAAAGCTAAGTTGCAGCCCACAATTAGTGTTTATGTTGTCATTTCAAGTGGTGTTTGTGTTGTTGTCATCGTCAAGGCCTCATTAAGCTTCCAAAATACATCATGATGATACAATACAAGTGAGAAATAAAACAAGGATATGAAAAGGAGATGCTTTTGAAAGATGGAGACAGCTGAAAGCAGCAAAATATTTTGAACATGATTGGTGTACCAATTTTGGCCACAATCCTGCACACTGTTCCTTTTAAAGCCCCAAAGGTACAATGTGTAACGTTTTTACTGTTTAACATCAAAATCTGCTTTACCTGTTGACAAGCTTGTCCTTTTTCCATAAATATCAATCACCACTATTTATTCTGTGTGTCCGTATTGGCTTCAAAATTCACATTTGCATGCACATTTACTGGGGTAGACTCTCCATGTATTGCCACCCATCTTGGAATGCGGAAACTGAAAACAGTCATATCTTTTGTGTTTTCGCTATAGACTGACAATAGACCGACATCCGCATGCAGGCTTCCGTAACTGTAATACGTAATTTGAAATGCATTGCGCTTAATTTTTCTCGAAGGCTACACATTGAGCTGTGTGAAGCTAAATAACTCAAAATCTTTAATAGCACAAACAAAAATATTTACAGCACAAACCAGCACAAACGCAGCACAAACGAACTGCAGTGTTATTTCAGCATTTTGGGTTTGAGGGGGGGGCAGCTTCACACAGGTTACACATTGGGGTTTAAGTTAAGAATTTGTGACCTATTACACAGAGAACAATGTATGACATGGAACTGTATTTTTATATAAATTCAACGCTAATTATCTCATGAAGCGTTCATCACAGAAACTACTAGTACTTTTGGAAAGGGCAGACTCTAATGATGCCCTTATACTTTCTGTACTATTAAAACTCTGTGAGTAGCGTGACGGAGAAGAATGGGTGCGCCTGTCGGGAGTGATTGCGCCTTTCTCCAGGGCCAAATTGCATTACAATTTTGGCACCACCTCCCAGGCCAGATCTGGGCTGGACCCGGGCCGGATGTGGCCGGCGGGCTGAGAAGATTAGACCCCTGATGTACAACCGAATTCCAAAATAGTTGGGACATTTTACAAATTGTGAATAAAAATGGAATCCGATAATTTACAAATCCCATAAACCTATATTTTACTCACAATAGAATATAGATAACATGGCAAATGTTGAAAGTGAGACATTTTGAAATATTATGCCAAATATTGGCTCATTTTGAATTTCATGAGAGCAACGCATTCCAAAATAGCTAGGACAGGTAGCAATAAGAGTCCAAAAAAGTAAAATGTACATACAAGGGACAGCTGGAGGACCTATTAGCAAATTATTTGGTCAATTGGCAACATGATTTGGTATGAAAAGAGCGTCCCAGAGTGGCAGTGACTCTCAGAAGTCAAGACAGGCAGAGGATCACCAGTTTCCCAAATACTGTGGCAGAAAGTAGTGGTGCAAGATCAGAAAGGAGTTTCTCAGACAAAAATTGCATAGAGTTTGAAGGCATCATCATCTACAGTACATATCATCATCCAAAGATTCAGAGAATCTGGAACAATCTCTTTGCATAAGGGTCAAGGCCAGAAAACCATACTGGATGCCTGTGATCACCGGGCCCTTAGACGGCACTGCATCACATGCAGGAATGCTAATGTAATGGGAATCACAAATTGGGCTCAGGACTACTTCCAGAAAACACTGTTGGTGAACACAATCCACCGTGCCATTAGCCATAGCTAGCTAAAACTCTATGAGTGAAAAAAGAAGCCATTCCTAAATATGATCCAGAAGCGCAGGCGTTTTCTCTGGCCCAAGGCTCATTTAAAATGGACTGAGGCAAAGTGGAAAACTGTTCTGTGGTCAGACAAATCAAAATTCTTTTTGGAAAACTGTGACGCCATGCCATCCCGACAAGGACAACCCGGGCAATAACAAATTGTTATTGCTTATTGTTAGCGCTCAGTTCAGAGGGCTGCAACTCTGATGGTATGGGGTTGCATGAGTGTGTGTGGCATGGCCAGCTTGTGCATCTGGAGAGGTAACATCAAGTCTGCAGTCCAGGTCTTTCACCCATAGAAAGCTTTTGGTCCATCATAATAGGAATACATGACAAATAGACCTAAGACGGTTAAGCAACTAGAAGCCTATCTTAGACAAGAATGGGACAACATTCTGTCCATAACTTCTCTCCACAGTCCCCAGACGTTTACAGACTGTTCTAAAAAGAAGAGGGGATGCCACACAGTGGTAAACGTGGCCTTGTCCCAACTATTTTGGAATGTGTTGATGCCATGAAATTGAAAATCGACTTATTTTCCCCTTAAAATTATACATTTCTTCAGTTTCAACATTTGATATGGCATCGATGTTGTATTCTGAATAAAATATATACATTTGAAACTTTCACATCACTGCATTATGTTTTTATTCACAATTTGTAAAGTGTTCCAACTATTTTGGAATTCGGTTTGTAGTTAGATATGAGATGAGATTTCAGACTTGTATTGGATAAATTTGTTTTTGTGTTTTTTTTTTTCTTCTCTTAGCTCGTCTTCCTTTCAAACGACTCAATCCTGAACTCAAAGGGAACAATGGAACAAAAAGACCACGAGGCCCCCCTCCCTCATCATATCTTGGAAATGGAGTTTCTGATGGAGAAAATGATGCAAATGACACTTCCCCTCCCCAATTTTATCGACCAGCCATAGTTAATGGACGTGGACCCTTAGATGGGTTTTTAGTTAAACAAAAACAGACAGATTTTCCTCCTAATGCACCCGTGGCAACAATTGATTTGACCGAGGACTCCAACTCCTCTGGCACTGTCCAGCAACAACCAGAGGCTGTGTCAAAATCCTGCTCTGCTATCACAGAAGATTGTGTACCTACAGGGGGTGTAGACGTCATACAGCCATGTGTGCCTGTTATAGAAGAACAGAGTGATGACCTAATAGACAAAAATGACCATATGAAGAACACACAAGCTGAGGGGAATATACATGAAGATTCTGAAACTGAATTGAGGCATGAGAGTGGATTGCTGTCATCAGCTGTCTCTACTAGCTCTCTGTCAACTGTGGAGAGCTCACCAGATTCTCACAAGGCTGCTCAGGGTCCTCCTTCATCTCTTACGGTAAGTCAGGTAGGCCTAGTTGCACTCAAGTTACAATATTGTGGTGAAATGAATTGTTGGAACTCAATATTGCCTACTGGGCTGCTGGTGAAAAATATCCTGAGCCTGAACTTTTTCTGTACCCAGCAGATAAGCGGGGTGTGTGGAACACACTTTTTACTGTTATGCAAGCGACACACATTTCATTATTTGAATACCCTTTTGATATATTCTTAGATATATTCCTTTAACCCATGGGCAGATTCTGACCGTGTGCTTCAGCCTGTAGTGTGTGTGCACATAAATATAGCCTATGTGTAACTTGGAGGCAGACAAGGTTCATTGTGCAAGGCCTTACAAAATCTCATTATTTAAAATGTTGAATCAGGTCCAAAGTTCTGTGCCATTTTTAAATCAAAATGACTGGAGTGATGATGCGTCTTTCTTCTTTACCATTCATCACTCTCATAGAAAATGAGACCTTAACCTCATAACATGCAAAAATCATGATGGTTGGGGAACCTATTCTGTGGCCTCAGAAATCTCAAAATATATTTGTATTTTCTTAATCATAGTTAATTAATTAAAGGGGAGGTTCGGTTTTTAGCATGTTTGCCCCCTTTTCTGGAGTGTCTGGGATGAAGGAATCATTGACGCCAAAATTTTGACGATTGGTCCTGTCTCGGATATTTGGATAATTTAGACATAGAAGTGATTGAATTTTATTCTAAACTGTATGGGGAGCCAGTGCAGAGAGGCAAGAGTTGGGGTAATGTGTTCCCGCTTCTTGGTGCCTGTCAACAATCTCGCAGCTGAGTTTTGGACTAGCTGAAGACGTGACAAGGAAGACTGAGGGAGGCCAAGGTATAAGGAATTACAGTAGTCTAGACGTGAAGTGATGAAGGCATGGATGACTTTCTCCAGGTCGTGATAGGACAGAAAAGGTTTGAGTTTGGCAATGATTCTTAACTGGTAGTAGCTGTTTTTGACGACGGAGCTGATTTGTTTGTCAAGGCGAAGCTCAGAGTCAAGGATGACACCCAGATTCCTAGCGTGGGACTTGACATATGGAGAGAGGTGATCTAAGCTATCAGTCAAGTGGGTTAAGGATTTCTGTTGGCCAAAAATGATAACTTCTGTTTTATCGCTGTTTAGCTGTAAGAAGTTATCTGACATCCAAGACTTGATGTTGTGTAGGCAGTTAATAAGTGGTTGAATGGGAGTAAGTAGTTATTGAAGGTGAAATAGAGAGTGGTACAAGAGGGCACTTTTTGGAGTTAGAATGATTCATGCAAGCTGGTTTGAAATAAATAAAAATAAAAAAGACAACGTTATTATTTGGTCAATGACGTGACGCATTATTTTGTTGACACTTACTTACTAGGGGTGTAAATCGGTAACCTGACTCTGCCAGATGGACTTGCTCTCGCATGTCCATCTGGGAACGATCCGTTTAAGACGTTTTGGTTTGTCAGTTTGTTAGTTTCAGTTTCAGTTTCATTTTAATGCTGTTATTATCAACATGGATTGATGGGGTGAATAACAACTCAAAATAAAAGAAAACCTAGTTACAGCATGATATTGCAAAAATTTTTGCTATCTAACATGTTTGAATAGTGCCAGAGAGATGTTTGTCTTTTATGTAGCTAGTTCACAAGTTTACAAAAAAAAAAAAAAAGGATGGTGTCTCTTTAAATAAAACTTGGCCTGTATTTGAAACAGGCTAGCTTATTAAAACAATTAAAATATGACATTATTGTCTACATGAGTAAACCTACAATGCATGAGCATAAAATGCATTTTGCCTATTGCAATTTGGCCTGCAAGAAGCTTTCATTTTAATGACCAAGTGATTTGATGAGAGAGAGAAAGAGGTCATATGTCCAGGTAGGCTATGCGTCTGCGTGAAACAATAATGACGCTCACCAACATTCTCTCACTCACTTCGCTCCGACCCTGTTGCATCCAACCTTCTTGGTTTCACCTCCCACTCACGCTGCAATGTTGAAACTGATATACGGAGTATTAATTTCAAAAGAGATTTCTAAGTGACAACATTAATCCTCTTGCCAATTAGCAACCTAAATATCGAACATGCGATCGATGTCCACGATTGCGGCGGTAAAATATTTGTTTTCACTTACATCGGAACTCACTCTAGGCTTCGGAGTGGCAGAGAGAGACAGCAGAGCAGACGCATGTGTGAGTGCGTGTGCGTGTGTAGGCATGAGTTATCAGTAGGACTACTTCAAGTAACAAACACAGGACATGAAACGTCGGTTTGGGTTGGAGTGGGGGAAATATTTTTTTCACATTCCATATTAGACAATGGCGGGTCAAATGCGTTAATTGTGCGTTAAAAAAATTGATGCTGTTAAAATGGGTTTGCGTTAACGCATTATTTAACGCGTTAAACTGACAGCACTAAAAAAGTATGGGACAAAAATTAATCAAGGGACATTTAAAATAGAAAAAAAATGTGATTGATCGCGATTAATTATGAGTTTACTATGGCATACTATGGGATTCAAACGGCGCGCCTTTTGGCGGATGCCGCCTTTTTCACGGCTGTCTGGGGGACTTGTGTGAATCGTGCAGATCCGATGAGTTGGTTTTTTTTTTTGGGGGGGGGGGTTATTGGAGTGCTTTGTTTAAGCTTTGTTCGAGTGCAGGCGTGTTGTTAGACCGTTTGGCCATACTAACTGCCATAAATACACCAGGGTTGGTGAAAATGATGAAATGCAAAGGGAAATAATCCAACTGAATGAACTGTCGCCTTTATTTAAAACACATCATGACGTTCTTATGTTCGTTATTTGCAGTTATATGCATTTGCAGACACAAACTAGTTGACTAAACTTAAAAGAAATTGTGTCTCTTGGAAAGTAGGCAGTGTTGGCGTGAGCACAGAGCAAATCCACCTTTGTTTTACCGCATAACTGGACCTGCTTGTAGCCATAGGCTAATTTACATCAATAGTCCTTGGGCAGGAGTAGATGTTGACGTAAAAAGGATGAGCATAACTATATTAGGGGAAAAAACATGATCAAATGATCAAACAAAAATACACAAATACAAGGAAATGCATACATAACTAATATGCAATCACTTAAATAATGATCTCACACAGAGAGAGAGAGAGAGAGAGAGAGAGAGAGAGAGAACTAGAAATACACATACTGTTGTTTTGCTTGTAACCTTTTCTTAGATCAATATTCCACCTTTTTATATTGGGTTATTCACCGTCTTACCTGGAGTTACAATAAGTGGGTAAAAGCATTTTGGTCTCGTTTACTTTCGTTTTTCGGCAACCCAAATGTAAGCTTTAGCTTAGCATAGGCGCTGTAATGTAATGTTGCCAAAGAGTTGCTATCTGGCTACTTTACATTCCAGCGCCTATGCTAAGCTAACGCTAGAAAATAGGTAAAATTGAGATTGCCAGACTAGGAAAATGCACGCACTGAGAAAATGCCTTACATAAGACCAATTAAGGGGGTCAATAGCCCTATTCCATTAAAGGGTGGAATATTCCTTTAAATTGTGATTTAAGAGTGTTGAGTTTAGTGCTTTGCCTAATGTCAACAGGGATGCTATTCCACAGTCTAGATGTTTTCACTGAGAATGCAGTTTGACCAAATGTTGTGTGTCTAAAAACACTCAAGCAGTCCTCTTTAGTAGATGATCTTGTTGACTTTATGCTATTTGTACTCTGTTACAAAAATTGCTGAAGGGATGGTGGAAGTTCTTTGATAATTTTAAAATGCAGTCATTTTGCATGCAAATTCATGCATTTGAAAAGAGAATAAAACTCTCTTTACTAGGCAGCGAGGAACATGGTTGGAAAGGGCTAACATTAGCACTAAAGCCAAGTTCACTCTACCCGGTTTTAGAGACTATTCTGAGGTCGCAGGTAATCGTGGGGAAAACTCGGCAGTGGATCTGCAAGCGTCATGTGTGATTTGTGGCAATCGTGGGCTTTACGCAAGTTGTTGGGCGACAGCTAGATATTTGGAGAAGTCGCAAGCGAACGTTCACACTTATGCATTGAGCAGACGCTTTTATATATACTTACATTATAGCCTATATGCAATAATTTGATTTGGACTGTGTTTGAGTTATGCCGGTCTGCATTTCACTGCAAGTTGTAACCTACAAATTATTTCTGTGTAGGGGTGGGCAATATGGCCTAAAATTCATATTGCGGTATAAATTCAAACATAGATGGCTGACGGTATGTATTGAATTTCAATGAGAATTTAGACTAGGTGTGAATTTCAATATAACCATTTCTGAATGAGTATTAATCTGTATGTCCACAGGCATAAGGCATTCTAGCAGGATGTTGTTTTTTGAAGTTGTAGCCTAACATAAAATAGTCAAGATTATTACTGCTTGAAAAAATGTATTGCACAAAACTGCATTGATATGGAACATTATAGAAAACTTAAACTTAAAGGGCAACTTCAGTCATTTTCAACAAGAGCTCTATTGCTCAAGCTACTTGAGATTAGCCAATACTGAAGACGAAAGACATTTTGGTCCAACCATATAGGTTTCCTTGAACAGAGAATAATAAAGCCCCAATGTGTAGCCTTCGAGAGAAATTAAGTGTAACGCAACGGCAAATATGTATTACAGTTATGGAAGCCTGCATGCGGATGTCGGTCTATTGTCAGTCTATAGCAAAAACGTGAAAGATATGACCGTTTTCAGCTTCCGTATTCCAAGATGGTGGCAATACATGGAGAGTCTACCCCAGTTTATGTGCGTGCAAGTGCGAGATTTCAAGCCAATACGGACACAAAGAATAATAGTGGTGGTTAATATTTATGAGAAAGGACAAGCTTGTCAACAGGTAATATTATTTTGATATTGAACATTTCAAACGTTACACATTGTACCTTTTTAACTGTGTTTTCAGCATCTAAACATGTTGCATAGCTTTGGGGTGATATTTGGAGCATCATCAGACACATTATAACACACCACTGTAGTGTTTATGACTGCAAATGTCAGACAAAGTGATTAAAATAGTGTTTTTATGTAGTGTTTACAAAACCGTTTTGTAAACAAACAATGTTTGGCTGCTTGCATAAACACACATTTTTAACACTTTTTAAGCCATTTGTAGTCATACACAATACAGTTCTGTGTTGTTAGGTGTCTCTTGATACTTCATAGTTTTTGTGGTGACATTTGAAGTATGTTAAGATGTTAAAAATACAGTTCAAAATTCTGCCCCATTGGGCTAGTTGTAAGTGATTATTCTCTGTTCAAGGAAACCTACTGTCTTGTGTCTTCAGTATTGACTTCCAAGCACTAAATGTAACCCAGTCCAAATAGTATGGCTCTAACACAATACAATTTGTTATACCTAATGTGAAGCCATTGCCAGGTAATTCTTTCAGAGGGAGCTAATGCTTTATATAAGGAGAAGCTGCTAGAGAAGTTTAGCTTGTTAGAAGCAAGCCATGAGCTGTTCCATATTAAATGACACAAGTGCTCCCTACAGAACTGTGTCAGCGCTATGACACGGTTCTGCCACTATCAATATTGTTGTGGCTCATTTAGGTTAAGTCCACACGGCAACGCAACGAGATTTTTTTTTAGCGGGCCAGCAGGCGGCGATAACGGTTTCAGTAAATCAGCAGTAAATAGTCCGTTTCAATGAAGAAATCAACACAACAGCTTCTGAAAGTTCGACGGAAGGATCTATGCTTTTAAAATGCTGCTTTTAAGACTAATAAATGTTCAACTTGAAGGTTTGTGATGTCTGTTTATGAACATAGAAGTTAATTACTAAAATAGTTGGGATGGATGGAGCAGATTAATGACCACAGGGTTCAGATACAGTAGCTAGCAGGTTACACAGGGACATAGACAGGGATACCATTAGGCTAAATTGCTATGCTAGCGATTTTATAGCCTAGCCTACTGTGCCAGCCTAGGCATTTGAGACCTTACAAAATGATAGTTTGATAGTTAAACAAGGATTAAGAGGTTTTGTAGCAATATAGTGCAACTAATAACAACGCCTGCAGCAAAGCTGTCAAACATGGTGGTGTTGGTGGTCACATGTAAGGTTATTTTGGTCACGTGTTGGTGACAACGGGGCTAATTCGCGTCCACAAGACACCAAAACGGTAACATTGCGCCTTGGCAACGAAACGGTTCCACCCTGGAAGGCGTTGTGAAAAAATATCGGATCAGCCCACCCAGAACGCTGTTGCCATGTGGATAGAAGGCCCAAACGGCACAAAAATACCGAATTTCGTTGCCGTGTGGATGGGGCCTAATGGTGCATTCCAGGGAGCTGGGAGGTAGGAGATTTCAGACCTCCTACTACGAAAAGTGCACTGGAACGTCACTTGAAGTGGGAGATTCTAGTTGTGAAGTGGGAGTACTTCGATGTACCCCGACTTCACCATGATGCAGTAGAATGACATCACATAACAATGGCGGCGCCCACAGACAGAAACTTCTTACACAAACTGAAAGACCACAGACTGTATTTATCAGCATTTAGTTGTACTAAATAGTGTAATAAAATGTAATATGTTCTACAAGGACAATCATATGTTGCTGTATTATCTCTCTGTGAAGTTTAGGGTAGGCATGAAATTGTAAACAAAATGATGAGGCACACATTGCTGATAGTGGAACCGCCTCTAGGCAAATAATAGCCTATTACAATCGTTAGCCACTTTGTTTGCCTGGAACGCTTTGAGGTTGGACCTCGTAGGCTTCAAGTGGCATAAGTCCCATCTCCCAGCTTCCTGGAATGCACCATTAGAGAAGTGGGATCGAATGTTTGAATGCCTAATGTCATGGCCTACCTTGCTGCTTTTGTTGCTGTGTCAAGTCATCTTTCAAGGGACTCAAAGAAACAATCTAAACTATAGACCCTTTCTGTGTTTGTAAACATTCCGTATTCTAGACATTCTATAAACTGCAACTGGAGGCAGAAAGTCAATACAACCAATACAAAAGTGACCGTTTTCAGCACTGTCTTTTAATGCTTTCTAAACGGCTAATCCTACGTTTTGTAATTTTGGCGTAATCTATCAGATGTAATTTTGCAAGTGTGGTAAATTTGCCCAGATGGTAATTAAACATTTAACGGTAAAAGTGACTGCTGATATAAATTCTTGTGTAGTGCACATTTTAGCGGACTTTTGCATTGGTGTTACAGCATGAATATTATAGTCAGTGTAAATTATGAGTTCTAAATTATGTTGAATAGGCTAATAATATTTTTATTTATTTTTTTTTTTTTATACAGGAAGCTGATGCCCATTCAGAGGAGAAAAAAGTGAAAAGGACCTCTCTCAAGGTAAGGTTTATTATTTTGTCTTAATTCCTTGGAAAGTTCTTTTTTTTTTTTTTTTTTTTTTTTTTTCCTTCAGTTTTCAGACTTAAAGGAGAAAGCCGGTGTGATTCTGTCTTAAAATATGTTAAATAATGATCGGAGCACGGACTTGTCGCACATTGTTCACTTGCACCTGACCCCTCCTCTCGGGAATACGGCTATTTAACCGATACAATAGATTGTACTTTTACACAAAGTACTTTATAAAATAAAATGGGTCTAATAGGACATGCTGCTATAAACCTGTTGTCCGAAAATGGCGCTTCCCAATTCGCCCAAATTCGAGAAGGCCTAGCCTAATCTAAAATCTGACACAAGTAGTAATGCATATTTTATTTTGCAAGAGTAAGAACAAATGTCGAGTAAGACGGTGAGACTGAGTGAGGCTCAGCTACAACAAGTGACAGGCTAAGCGTTTTGAAGAAAGACGTCGTCTGTTCCCCTCACGGGCTATTCAAACGTTAACATACATGCAAGCTTCTTTGCTGCACAGTATTTTAAAGACAACTGATATTAGACTCCCTGGAATTAATTTATGCAGTTTGGGATGTCATGCAATGCATTGTCATGCAGTCAATCTATATAGGCTGTTTCTAGTGCCACAGGGATGACTCGGGACAATTCAGCACAGATTAGTATTATTATTATTATTATTATTATTATTATTATTATTATAATACATGTATTTCATTTTGTCTGTCCCTCTATTATGCTACTAGGCAATAGAACTACTCAATTATATCAATGGAAGAAATCTGAATCTAAAGTGCAGATAGTCTGATGGAATGATGGTTGATAAAATCTAGGCCGAGACCTAGATCTATATATCTGGCCTAGCCATTAAAAACAATAACCTCTTTTTTGTTGGAAAATACCAGAACCGTACCAGTACCGTGGTCCCAAAATTGCGATGCATACCATACCGTCGGCAGACTTTACTGTTGCATCTCTACTGTAGGCATTTTCACCTCAGTCGAGTTTTACCTTTATTCAGTTCATCCAGCTGTTGTCTCAGTCTGACAGCAGTGTTTTTAGCTTCAGGTTGGAATGGATCATTGAGTCCTTTGGACTGGAGTGTATCACCCATAGCATTGCCCATTGCTTAAGTGTTCGTAGAATTATGGTATTTTTTCCTATTTTAAACTTGACTCCCCTGCAGATGCGAGGTGTACTATAAACGACTGAAAATGAAATGTGGCCATTTAGTGACCATACAATATGACCATACAATATGACTATACTCTCCTTCCAGCATAATAATCAAGCAAGTAGTTAAAGCTGGTTGAAGCCATAGTTCAATTAGCCCAAACCATTGTTTCTTGATTGTTATAAAAGCTAGCTATTGTCTATGTAATAAAGTTTATTTATGCTGAAAGACCAGGCCTATACACAAGCAAATACTGGTAGAGGTCATATTGTCATATATGGCAGCATGATGGGGTGAACCCGAGTTAGCAAGAAATGCTATTAGTGGGAACCCATGGACACCCCCAACGTTAGACGAGCATGGAGTTCACCCACAGCCCATTTATTAACCTTAAGTTGTAGAAACTCTTGAATGTAGTTTTCTTTTACCCTGTTATTTTTAAGACGGTGTTCATCCTCGTCCAACATGTCTCTAAGTCTAGACGAACTAAGTGCTCCCGTTAGTTTAGTAAACCTGTACAGTATGTCTGCTCCCAACATTAGTAAAGGTTGTTTGGACTCAATGTCAACAATAGCAGGCCTGGTGCATAGGAGTATTCTGTAATATTACATACTGAACATTCCCTTTTTCTTGCAGAACCTGAAGCAGCATGAGGAGAGGCAACAAAAGCGTGCAGAGAGAGAGAGACAGCGGATGGAAGCCAAAGCAGCAAATGAGAAAAAGAAGTTAGAGGCCCGTAAACTGAAGGAGGAGAAGGAAAAAGAGAGAAAGGAGAGGAAGGAGAAAGAAGAGAAAGAAAAGCGAGAAAAAAAGGAAAAAGAGGAGAAGGAAAAAGCAGAAAAGTTGAGAGCTAAGGAAGAACAACGCAGGTTTAAGCTAGAGTGAGTACCTACACTAACCATATGGCGTTGAGTGTAATAGCAAACAGTGACATTTTGTAAAAGAAAGATTGGCCTAAGATCTGATTCTTCAGCCTGCAATTGCCTTTTTAAACATATTTATATTTCTTTCCTCTGGCCCTATTTTTACACATCTCTGTTAGGCCCTCTGTTAGTTTTACATACGGTTTATAGATGGCATTCAAACATTCGGTTTTTGATCACTCTGAGGACCTTGTTTAAGAACCATCAAGAATCTCTATTTATTTTTTTTTTTTTTCCCCCTCTACCCTAGGGCAAAAGAAGAGGAGAAGCGAAAGAAGGAGGAGGAGAAACGGATGAAAGAAGAAAAGGATGTGCGTTGAGTTCAGATCCAAGCAAAGTAGTCTGGAGTGGAAAAAATGTGCCTTCTCAGTAGTAGTCTTGAGTGTGTGAGAGTGTGATATGTCAAAGTGTTCCTGAGATATGAGAGAAATAAATATTTTGGCCACCAAGGGACGCCACTGGCATCAAAATTGGCAAAGTTACACAAAATTTAAGGACCTCACTTGGGATGGTGTCCAAAGTCATCCTACCAAATATTGTCCTGATGCATCAAAGCATTTATGTGAAACATGTTTTTGCAAATTGTTGCGCCCCCAGTAGCAGAATGGCACCAAATTTGATGAGGGTACTTTAAATGGTCCCTAAAGTGATGCCACCAAATATGGTCTTATTAGGTCAAAACATTTCCGAGATCTCAGCTCACTTCCTGTTTAGCGGCTTCGCCATCTAATTTGATTGGCTGCCATTGGCGTCCACTTTGATGTCCAAAGGCATCCCACCAAATATGAGTGTGATATGTCAAAGCGTTCCTTAGATATGAGGGAAATAAATCTTTTTGCCAATTCTGATGCCACTGTGGCGCTCTCTGGTGGCCAAATGGCACCAATTTTGATGAGACCATTTGGGATGGTGTCCTAAGTCATGATGCCAAATATGGGCCTGATGCGTCAAAGCATTCGAGACGCATGTTTTTGCTCATTGTGGCGCCCTCTAGTGACAAAATAACACTGAATTTGATGAGGGAACTTTGGATGGTGTGCACAGTTATGCCAACAAATATGGGCTTGATATGTCGGAGCGTTTCCAAGATCTGAGCTCACTTCCTCTTTGGCGGCTTCTCCGCTGATTTTGATTGGCTGCCATGGAAGCATGCATTGATTGTTTACCAGGCGTGGTGTGTTGAACATGCATGCCAAGTTCTGTGACAATCGGACCAAATATGCAGCCAGGGTCACTTTGTGTTCACCTTCGGCAAATGGCAGAAAATCTAATTAGGCACAATTCTGATAAAGAAGTAATTGGCGGCCCATTGTTAAGGGATGTTAAAAACAAAGATATTGTAAGAAATTGTGTGTGTGTGTGTGTGTGTGTGTGTATATCTATCTATCCAGACAGACAGACAGACAGACAGACAGACAGACAGGCAGGCAGGCAGACAGACAGGCAGGCAGACAGGCAGACAGGCAGACAGACAGACACCTTTCCCATTGATGAATGTAGCGGGTTAAACACGCCTTAAGCGCACTCCCGCTGTTCCGTTCCCATTGAGGAGCCGTATTGCCGCATCAACTTGGCTCGGCTTTACGACCCACCTCGGGAGCGAGTCTTTTTGCCGAAGCGAGTTCAATGGGAACAGACAACGACCCGCGTCTGTTGCTCTGTTGCTGTTAGTCACGCCCACTTCAGAGTTCAGGCATTGACATTTAAACACTAAGGCTAATTAAAAAAAAGAAAATTGCTAGGCTACCGTTTCAGACAGGTAACTGTAAGACTGGCTAGGTTATCCAAGCAGGTTCTGTGGATTAAAAAGCATGGTCCTTTTGAGCGGTTTACAAGGACAGGTAGGTTTGTGGATTTCAACTTCTATAAATGCTGCTACCATTGAGGATTTTTAAAGCTAAATTGGTGGGTTTTGACTAGATTGTGAGCTTGTTTGTGAGATGGTCATGTCATGACAGGCTGGTGGTGGTGCGAGATTGTGAGCTTGCAGTGACAGTAGCTGTCAAAGTAGCTGCTTCATAATGTGATTTGATTAAGCCAAGTGTTGTTCATTCTCCATGGGTTTGCTTTCTGATTGTATGACCGGTTTTGCTATGCTTTTCGTGACCTGTTAGCTGCCTGTAGCTTAATTGCTAGTCAGACCACCATATGGAGTTGTTGTTTACATTCTCAAGTTCACGTGGTTCAGATGAAAAAAGAGCAGCATAGGCTTAGGGACAGTCATAATGTGATTTATGGTTGATCAAGCCAAGTGTTGTTTATTCTCCATGGGTTTGCTTTCTGTTTGTATGACTGGTTTTGCTATGTCTTGAGTGACCGGTTAGCTGCCTATTGCTGCCTGTAACCTAGCTTAATTGCTAGTTAGACCTCCGTATGGATTGTTTACATTCTCAAGTTCACGTGGTTCAGATGAAAAAAGAGCAGCGCATAGGTTACGTCATTAAACCCGCCCGACTTTGCGTGTTATGTATTACACTTTGTGCCTCTAGGTCAAACCCCCAGAACAGTCCAGCGACACGGCTTTGGGCAGGGGTTAGAATTGCGTTCCCATTGCTTGACGCGGGCTTGGACACGGTATTACGACCCGGCATTATACTGCGTTGCAATGGGAAAAGGGCTACAGAGAGACACCTTTATCACCCAGTCATAGCCCATAGAAGAAATCCTGACGTTTACTATCTGTTTCTGTATCTGTTATTTGTTGTTATAATGTGTTTTTTTTTTGTTTGTTTGTTTGTTTGTTTGTTTTTTAATAACAGAGGATTAAAGCAGAGAAAGCAGAGATCACACGCTTCTTGCAGAAGCCCAAGACTCAGCTTGCCCCAAAGGTTACATTTCATAGTACTATTTCATTGTGTATCCATGTTGCGTACCGTAATTTCCAAACTATTTACAAAGGTTCATAAACTAAGCACAAAAAGTAAGGAAACCTGACTTGGCTCATTTGTGGTTGGCACTACGCACTGTGCTGCTCATGCTCATGACTGCCCAATGCTTACAAGCTATACCTCATTATAAAGGTGACAAGTCAACGATGAAAATGATATAAACACTTTACTTATTGGTATGAATGAAGGGAAGATATAATGGGCCTAAGCCAAAGTCAAGTTTCCTTACTTTTTGTGCTGAGTTTACATTGATTTTGCAAAATGTCTTTATCTATTAGGTTAATACATGGCTTAGGCCTTAGGGCTATACATGGAAAAACGGTTCCTTCATCATTCTACTTTCTAATGAAATCATGATCTGATTGATTCAATAGGTAACGTTTAGTAAACTAAGGTTAAAACATAGTTTTGTATTTTTAGTTTGTATAAAACACTGCCCTGAGGTTTATACATGGTGCAGCAGATATTTGAGAAATTACTGTACAAAGTAACTAATCTGCCATCTTATTGACTCTTTCAGACACTTGCTTCTGTCTGTGGCAAATTTGCCCCATTTGAGATCAAGGAACACATGTGTCTGGCACCAGTGTGTCGTATACAGTGTGAGAGTACAAGTTTAGAGGAACTGGACCAATACCTGACTAAGCCAGACAAGAACATCAATTGGCTTAAGGAACTGACATGGCGTAAGCCACGACGCTGTGGTCCAACCAACCCCAAACGAGATCAAGGAAGGTAGGATATGGCATATGGCTTATCATAATTTAAATTTCAAGTCATGAATGTGACAGAACATTATCATATTTGATATAACTATAATTTCCTGATGGTTAACCAAGGATAATATGTAGATTTTCAAGTTTCAGGTTTATTTATTAGCACATGTTCATACATAACTGTCATTCAATGTGCTTGATTAAGACGGAAGAAAAGTAGCAACAATAAGAGTAGTGAAGTTTACATTATTGTTGCTGAACTTGTTGTTTTTGTTATTACTGTTATTAGTTTAGTACATTCATAGTAGTAATAATGATGATCACAAATTAATAAAAACAAAACATATCTGCATGTAAACATAGTTCATGAGCCTCGTGCCCGACCCTGAGACTCACAATACTAAAAATCTGAGTCACCAAATGTGAACACTGGATAGCTCACAAATGTGTAGTGTTTTGTCGTGTTGTGGCTAATATTGGGTAGTCTGATCTCGGCTTAAAGTTGAATTTGAATTGAAATAATAGTTGTTGTCTTTTCTTTTCAATAATAGTGATATGCAGTAAACTACACATCAATGACCTCTAAATCTGTTTAAAAACCAACAGCATATTCCTAAGCCAAATAGTTTTCAAGATAGGCCAGAATTAGCTTCTTTTGTTCATATTGGGCGCCATCTTGAAATCATTCCCTTTCCTGAAGCCAAGTTTTGCTAGATTTTCTATCATTCGCTAAGTGCTTGCAATGTTTCCCATACATTGACTATTGTGTGGCGCACCGCCACGGAATGGAATTCTATCACCACATAATAAGACTCACAATCAAAAAAAAACAAACAACAACTCGCAAATAACAACAATAATAATAAAAATAATAATAATACATCAGTTGCGTATCGTTCTATCGTCCCATTGATTGATAGTGCCCTCTCTTCTCGTTCACGCAGACATGCAGGGTTTCCCACAGCGTTTCCCACAAGCTAAAAGCGCTTGCCAAGAGCTGCCCCCCGCCTTGCCTATGTCCCCCGGATTTTTTTTTTTTTTTTTTTTTTTTTAACGCATAGACCAACAAAGTAAATAAGGCCGGTCGCATCATTATCACTGCGTGATGATGAGGCAAAATAGCGGCATCTGAAAGTTACATATACTGCTCCATCGGCAATATTACCTTTTGATACGCAAACATTATATTATTAGTTTAAGGGAAGAGGCTAATTGACCGACAACTGGAATACATGTGATGGTCGTGGGTGGAACATCTGGAGGTGTGTTTTAATGTTTAATCAAGAGAAAATGTGTCAATGTTAATCTTTACAGCAAAAATCTGCACGTTAATAGCAGTTCACTAAAGTCACCGAAGCCGCAAAGTTAGCAGTCAATGTTAGCTGATTTACAATGGATATAAATGTAAACACAAGTGCTACTTACGGTATTTGCAATAATTTCTTGCTTGTGCCATAATGATTAACCATACTAGAATTGGAAAGCACGCACCAAGTGGGCCATCAACTGCGCACACAGACACAGCTCTCTCCCTGCCCGTCTCCTCATCCTGCGTATGTATTCCTTATTGATTTGGTGCAGAAGATAGGCCTACAGTCCTATGCACACTTTTTGTAAACCAAACGAGTGGCAAATAGCATTTATTCGTCGAGTTGAATTTAATTCATGTGACCTGTTTCACAGCAAGTTATGACAGGCAAGTAGCCTAATTGGTACAATGTCAGATGACTTTAGAAGCCAATAGCCTTGGAGAAAAGGTTTCTATCTTATATAGTTGGGATAAAAACATATTTTGATGAAGAATAAGAGCAAAATGATTGGTCATGTTATTGCTGTTTAAAACCTAAAAAAGTTTTATCCCATTACTCTATTAGGCTAATTGCTGAAATAATAGGCTACTTGATTCCAAAAATATATGATAGCACTTAATTGCACTGTGATTGTAGCCTTTTAACTTTACCAACTTGTGCCCCCATCGGGCAACGCCCCCTCCCCCCTGGTCATCTACCCACCCTGGGGCAACCCTGACATCGATCGCCCGGGCAACGCCCCCTCCCCCCTTGTCACCACCCTCATCGGCACAGTGGACCACCACAAATTGCCACCTAATCTGTGGGAAACACTGGCTTGTATCACGATTTTCCTTGGCATTCTCAAGTACCTGCATTTTAATGCATGTTAAATGCAATGGGACTTTATGATGCCATTTCTTGGTAGCAGTTAGCCTACTAGTAACAGCAAGTAGCCTGCAAGTAACAATGGGTAATGATTTCTCAATCTCTTTGCCGTTTTCTTTTAAGTGATATCAGTCAATTTTTATTGTTTTTGGATAATTCACATTGGTGTCACTTGTGTCACTTTGGGAAACTCTCCCCATTGGCTATGACATCGCACCTCTCTGACACAAAAACGCATAGCGCTGGGCTCCGGTTTGACCTGAGGAGAAATGATGACCGCTGGTCAATTATCCCTTACATATTTTGCCAGAAGGCTTGAGTAAAGATTGTGATAGTCTAGAAAGGGCTGAACATTTAGATAGGCTACTCTGTTGTAGTCTACAGGCTCCCAATCTCTGACACACACACACGCACTGTGCACTTTTGCCACTGTTGTAGGCCTACATATTTCAAAGCACCCTTTTCTTAAAAATGTTGTAGGCCTACATATTTAAAAGCATCCTTTTCTGAAAAACTATAGACAAAATGTCAGCTCATTCACACTCTCATTCACACACAGACGCACTGGCTATATCATGTCTGTAGCCTATTTGATGTATTTCCCTCCATTTGTGGTGTTTTTTGTTTTTTTTTTGTTTTTTTTTTGTTTTTGTTTTTTCCAATAAGTGCTTTATTTATTTATTTATTTATTTATTTATTTATTTATTTATTTTGATTTAGTTTTTTTTTAGGCCTCATATAGGTTAGGTTTTTGACATGAGACTATCAGATAGACTAAAATTAATTGAATGTAATTTCATTGAATCTATGTAAGAAGCGCCTTTTTGTAACGTGAATCACTCTGAATCATTAACTTCTTTATAAATATATTTTTTTACATAACAGATGCTTAGCAAAAACGATTGAATCAGACTGAAACATCAAAGTACCTTTAGTAAAATTGTGTTGTAAAAATATTTGATGCATCTCTGTATGCCAAGGATTACAACAAGTGACGGAAAACTTGACAACATTTTAAGATGGGGTTAGGTGAAATATATCACATATGACTGTACTTACAGGAATGTTCTGGAGTCGACTCACCCCTGGGTACTTTGAACCGTGACACCCAGACAAGTGTCGCATCCGAAGTGTTTTTAATCATAGTGGAACATAGTGGAGTTTTTAGGTATCAGTAAAGATGTTAAATTGAGTAGTTATTTACTTTTACCAGCTCTTACCAAGTCCAGGAACTGACATGACGTTGACGTAGCTTTAGGTGCAAAGGAGCTATTGGGCTATCATTTGTGAATTTCTTAGAAGAAATGTGCTTTGCACGCATAGTGTAGAGGTAAGAAGGTGTTTTGAATGAGTGTGATGGAAGCTTATTTTTAAATGGACAGACAGATGTCTATACTGTAATGGATAGTAGAATAGACATCTGTCTGTCTCTGTATTGTTATAATTGCACTCTAGAGGGTGACAATTTTTCGGTATTCCCACGGGTCACGGGATTCCCGCGGGTTTCCCGCAGTACGGGAGTCAATGTCACTGTTGGTAACGTGATGGGGACAGGATAGCAAAATAATCAACGGGAGCAGTAGCGGGAAGCCGGAGATTAAATTAAATTATGAGGCTGCAATGCGGTGAGTGCGCCCAAGGACGTGAGGCATTTCCTCTTAGAAAAGAGAACCAATAACAACCCAACATCTAATTGTCGGAGTGGCACTATTTGCAGTTGTCTATGTCCCTGCATTCCGACATTTTTTTTTCTTAGTCTGAGTGGCGGCATGTTTGCTACTTTAAAACATACCGCCATTCCGACATGAGGCAGCCTTTGCCTTATGGCTGAACCACAATGAGGAGGCCAAAGAAGGTCCGGGCCTCTGTCATTATTGAAAGCCAAAAACTCTGAATTTGTAGCATAAGGCCTATTCAAATGGATAAAAAAAAAAAAAGATTAAAACGTCTCATTGTAGTAAAGTTCATTGTTAGTTATGCGTTGCCAGTCCCAATTGTCTTCACTGCTGGTGAGAGCAACACAATAGTGCGCCTGAATTAACTCATAGCCTAAAGCAGCTAAATGGATAAGTGTTTTTTTTTTTTTCTCGGTGACCTTTGCGTATGCTAGGTCTAGGCCTACTTCCATAATGAAAAAAAATCGCCCTTTTTCAGGGAGCTAAAAAAAATAGGCTCCACGCAAATCACGGGTGCTTGTTATAAAATGCTGCTGCAGAAAAGTGTGCTGGTTTAAGCAGTGAGTAACACATAAATGACAAACCAGCGGTCTGTTCGGCACTAATGCCCACGTTTCACCACATTATAAATCAAACAAGGTTAATATCTTAACGAAAAAAATATAATGGATACAAAAGTAGCCTAAACTTGGAGAAGTTGTAGGGATAGGCAAACGTTGGGTGGCCGCCCGCCGTGATGGAGTAAGCTGCCGCTTTTAAACAGAGTAGCCAACAGAGTATCAACACAAAAACAAACAACCAAGTACCAAAATTTCAATTCACCCTTAGGCTATCCCCAAAATCAAAGTTTAAGGATATTCTGATTGCGGTAGCCTACTATCGATTGGTTACCAAATGTAAAAGAAAAGTCAAGTGGCCTAGGCTACATAAGAGATTTTGAGCAAAAGACATTCCCAGCTTTTGCCTTGCGCGTTATTGGACATAAACGTTTCCGCTTGCTTACTTGCAGACCACCACAGGAGCCTATGGTGTTTGTTAACAAAGGATTACAGAATAAATAAATAGGATAGGCTATAATATTCATTCAACTGTCCAATCTCATGCAGGCTATGTGGTGCGAAACTCCGCAGGTTGTCTTAAGTAGCCTGTGCAGTCCTAAACAAATAGAAAATATATTTTTTAGAAAATATATTTTTTAAATGAATCAAAGAAAGACGACAAAAGTCCTAGGATGTGAGTGACAGGCTTGTGCACAACTTTCATTCTCCACCAGTAGACTCGACGTAGGCTCGGATAGCTCGGTCGAAAACCTCTGGATGTAACCGTATTATAAAGGGGCAAAGTGCTGCTCATGGGCTGCTGAAAATAGCCTAGGGTACAGAAATAAATAATTTACAATTGTTGCATTTGCATAAAAAGAAATTAGATGCCACCGGCCCAAAAATAGATAGCTCATCAGATCGCGGTCTGTTTGGCACTAATGCCCACGTTTCACCACATTGTAAATCAAACAAGGTTAATAGACCTATCTTAACGAAAAAAATATAATGGAAAAAATAGTAGCCTAAACTTGGAGAAGTTGTAGGGATAAGCAAACGTTGGGTGGCCGCCCGCCCGCTGGAGAAAACAGACGCTTTTAAATCAACGGAAAAACAAACAACGAAGTCCCAAAAGTTCAATGCACTATTACCGGTATCCCCAAAATCAAAGTGTATGGATATTCTGTCTGATCGCGGTAGCCTAGACTATCGATTGGTTACCAAACGTAAAGGAAAAGTCAAGTAGCCTACATGAGAGATTTTGAGCAAAAGACGTCTCCAGCTTTTGCCTTGAAATCGCTGTTCTCTACATCGTGCATAGGTTTAGGAATTACTTAATGAAATCGCCTAGGCATGCAGGTAATGCATGCGTGAGTGTAGGCTAACCTAAATTTCCAAGGTAAACTCAGTGATTTGCAACTAACGAAACATGCTACAGGGGGCAAGTTGGGAAACTGAGTCGGATAAATTTAGACAAAAACATCGGGAGCGGGACTGGATTCGGGAGTCTTTCTCTCTGGATTTTGTGGGACAGGATTTTGGTGGTTGTCACGTCATCAGGATATGACGGGAGTATTTTTGTGTATTTTCCTGATTTTTAGCAGCAATCTGGTAGTGATGAAGGGGCCCAAGGATGATGGTTTGCCTGACCAGCTGCATCGAGGGCGAATGAAACTACTGCAGTTCCATGAGAATTACCGACCTGCTTATTGGGGCACCTGGAGTAAAAAGAGCACACATATTTCTGCACGCTTCCCTCTCAAGCAAGACAAGGTATGCAACATGTTTTTTTTTTTTTTTTTTTTTTCCTTTCTTTTTTTCAAATTGCCTCTGCACAAAATTGAATAGTGCTACTGGCAATCAGAGAAATAGATCCCTCCTAATAACGTCACAAATAAACGTTCCATTTGTTCTTGGGGGGGCCTCCACCAAAAGCACCTTGAATTTGTATTTGGCAAAAGGATACAGCTTTTATGCTTTCTAGCAGAAAAATGAGCTATGGCTTAACAATGTCATGTTGTATTATGAATTACCAGTAAGTTAAGGAAGCTATGTATTTTTTTACTAGCCGTCAAAACGAAAACTGGTGCCTTTAGACAGGGGAGAAGAACCTCATACACGCTTTTAGTGTTCAGAATTTATGTATTCAAACTTGCTAGATTATGTGCAACATACCATATAGGTAAATTAGTCTAAATACTTTGTCGTTAATGCTTTGCCACTGATAAACTAACGTTAGCCGTCATTGAACTACCAAATCACTTTGACTAACTGTTAGCTCAGACAAACGCCAGTTTCACAGCATACTCATAGGTTAATGTGATTCAATAACAACCAACCCGGAGAGTCATGACAAGCTCTTTGGGGGGGTTTGAGTGCACTTTTAAACAGAGAGCGCAGACCTCCGCCAAGGCAATGTGGTCAAAGACACAATATACATTCCAGATCATGTTCTGGATATCCACCAAAATTTAATCAGCTCTTGCTTGTCCCAATATACACATTGTCCGAAAATTTCATCCAAATCCGTGCAGTACTTTTCGAGTTATCCTGCTGACAAACACACAGACAGACAGACAAACCAACGAGACCGAAAACATAACCTCCTTGGCGGAGGTTATAATAATAATAGTAGTAGTAGTAGTAGTAGTAATAATAATAATAATAATAATAATAATAATAATAATAATAACCTGCCTATACCTTTCTACAGGAACTTTTTGACTATGACGTAGACAGCGATGAAGAGTGGGAGGAGGAAGAGCCTGGAGAGTCTTTGTCGCACAGTGAAGGAGTGAGTACCTATCATGAAAATTTCAATCATTCTTGTAGCCAATGAGAAGATGAATTTAAGGTCTTTATGCACTCATTTTGTATCTATAATATTTACTTGGTAAATTCATCTTGACTGAATTTCATGTTATCTGGTTGTTATTTTCCAGGATGATGATGATGATGGAGATGATGATGATGATGATGACGGTTTCTTTGTGCCACATGGATACCTTTCAGATGGGGAAGGAGCACTGGATGAGGAGGTGCTTGAAATATTAATAGTTGTGTCTTTCAGTTATTTATTTATTTATTTATTTTTAAAATTTACCTGTTTGACACATTGTCATACATTTGAAAATTTTAAATGAAAGGAACCCCACAGCTAACACAGATAAACCCAGTACTTTAATTAACACACATAAACCCAGTACTTGCACTGTACTTTAATCTGTACCTGAAGAAGGGGAAAACATAGTAGTAGCATTTTGTAATACTCATGCTTAGCTAGCCTGGGCCTGTCAGACAGGTCTCTGCATTTACGGCCCAGGTGGAATAAGGCACCTTTTTACTCCAGTGCTTAAAGGACAACTTTGGCCAATTTCCAACAAGGGGTCAGAAGCAAACATAGCAAAACCTAATTAGTGCTGCTACTAACCATCTAATTTTACTTATTTCTGAAAATGCACAATTACTCAAAATATAGACTTGGAGAACCTGGGAAGTAAATGCACAAACCACGACCATCTTTTGTTGTGTTGTGGGACGTAAATGCAGAAACTACGAGCATTTAGACATACTAACAGGTTGCTAATTACACAAAGCTTAATGCAAATTGGTGAAGTATTCCTTTAAGTTGGATGCACCGTGTGGAAGATGGCAAATGAAACTACATGGCATAATCAATTTGGGTAGTTACATGAAGAGTAGGGCTGGGCGATATAAATGGTATACGCAGTATGCGATAGAAATTTGCGCCTCACATGTTCGCTCGCCATACATGCCTTATCTAAAAGTTAAAGTTGAAGTATTTTAAAATTGAAGTATTTTCTAAACTATGCTGGAAGAATGACCTGTATCTTGCGTTATACAATTGGATTTATGAAATCAGTGTAAATTAACTGGTATATTTTAATCTGTTTATTCTGTCATATAACATCTTGTCATATTATATCAACATTATTAAAACACATTTATGGAATCAAAGTGCAAATCGTTCGAGGTGGTATGTCACACCATCGGTATCTGGCTTTTTTATCATTGAAAAATGATTTTGCTAAATTCAGTCACATTTGTTTTGAACATAAAATCAAATGTTAATATTTGTTTCTCTGTTTTGACATGTAGGAGGGGGGTGACCCTGAGAAGCAGAAGTTGCACCAAAAGCTAAAGGCCCGTGAGTGGGATGAGCTGCTTTCTAAGAAAAGAGTGAAGGTTCTAGAGGCTGTTATTAATGGCTGCTTATGGGAAGGTGAGATTGAGTTATCCCAAGCTCAGTTGGAAGTGTTGCAGGCCCATGCCATCTCTGTTCTGGAGCCACTACCAAAAGATGAGCCTTCCTCACCGGATAATTCACCTGGAGACCAGTATGGTGAATGTAAGTCATAATTTTAATGTCTTATTATTGATTGATTTTCTTTTTTTTTCCCTTTCAGAAATTTTGTTTACTAAGTGTTATGCTTTGGGCCGGTGTCTATATAGCACATTTTTCTAGCTGAAAGACACTGGGAATAGCTTGGTCCAGCGCCTCTCCAGCTCTTCTCAAAAAGATGTTCTGCTCGTTTTTATGACAACTAGTATGTCGGGGCTTGTTAGCTTGTTAATATCTTGAACATGGATAGTATGATGAGACACCATTCAAATTACACGCATTCTTATGTTAAAATAACAATGTGTTTAGGTTATATCAATACAACTTCTCACTAATTTTGTTAAAGCAATTGGGTGAAGACATTTCTGCCGTATATGGAGCTCAGTTCATTGTTATGGTCACCTAGTTTTTTGGCTACGACAGATTAGCAGTGGCTCACTGTGACGTAACTTTTTTTGTGCTGCAAGACACGGTCTCCTCATAGGAAATAATTGGTGAATGCAAATTTTCACCAGGTGATAACCAGGGTGTATTAAGTAGGCGGGAGTGACAAAAAAAGTGTAAACAGTATGGCAGTGCCCTGGGTATTTATTCTTTGAAAAAAGATCTTTGGACTGCTGCTTGTGTCTACATATAGCCTCTGATTGTGTACACAAATGTTTTTGAGGCTATTTTTTAGGGCTTTATGCCTTTAATTTGATAGGACCGTTGAGAGGGTGACAGGAATGAGTGGGGGAGAGAGATAAGGATCGAGAAATGACCTCAAGTCGTACTCGAACCCAGGTCACCGGATGTATGGTACGAAGCTCTCGTCTGCCGAGCCATGTCACCGATAGATTGATCAATAATAAAGATAATCTTTTGGGACAGCCCATGTATCTGACATACCTTAGCAAGCATCCGTAAGGCTACTGCCAGTCCAGATATAAAAATGCGCTGTTCCAGAGAGGACACCAACATGGAAGCTCTGTCTTAATTAGGTTTGATCGAGGGCCTAACGGTCCTAATCAGAGAACTACAAGTTCATCAGAAAAGGGATTGTTGTGGGATTATTGGGATTGTGTTGATTTGTACAGGAGCAGGATTCGGCCACATATTCAGAGAGTAATATTGAGCTTTGGAATTGAAAACTGCTTTAGGCTACATCAACAACCTCAGTAGCACTCAGCACACCTACTTTCCATTTTAGATCAGGTCTGTGATGTTTCCATACACATATACTTGGTTGTAAATAGCATTATTTGCTACAGACACCCAGGTGCATATCTTCTATTCCATGCTACATACATGGGTGTAAATAGCCACATTTTGGGGGGCTCAGTGGGTTAGTGCGTCATACCGCAAATCCGGGGATCCGGGTTCAATTCCGACCCGAGGTCATTTCCCGATCCATACCATTCTCTCTCCCACTCATTTCCTGTCACACTCTCCACTGTTCTATCGAATTAAAGATATTTTTTAGGGCTTTTTGCCTTCAAGTACCCATTGATATTTCTACTGCTTCTCTTGTCTAATATTTTTAAGTTAGACAATTTAGTTCTTCCGAAGTACACAATAATGTGGTGTTTACTGTGGTCTTTTTCATCTTTCAGTGCTTCCTCAGCTTTTACCATTGCTACATGGTAATGTCAACAGTAGTAAAGTAATCATCTCGGAGTTCCAGGAATGTTGTCGTCGGCAGGCAGTTGTGAGCAGCTCACAGGGATCTGTAGAAAATGTTCCCACCAGGTAATCAAACTCATAGAAATTGAATAGTAACAAAGTTGTTTTTTTTTTTTTTTTTTTTTCCACCTCAATATTTCTTTTCTCTTTTTTTTTTCCTCCATCCTTTTCTTGCATAAATATTTTCAATATTTTCCGCTTGAGAACCCAGGGTAGAACTTTAACGTCTCATCTCAGATATTGTTTCTAAAGTACTTATCTTTTCTTACATCTCAGACATTGTTTCTAAAGTACTTATCTTTTCTTACACAGAGTGGGATTGAAGCGCTTGATCAAGGAGAGTGCTGCGTATGAGAAACGATCCAGCTTTAGACGCTGCTGTTGGTATGTCCATGCAGACATCCTGGCACGCTTCAGCCTTGAGTCGTTACCTGTGCCCTGTCAGTGGAACTACCTCACATCTGGTGTTCAACAGTGTCGTGAGGATCCAGTCTTGCAAGTGAATTCACAGGGCAACTCGCCAACTACTCCACAGCCTTCTACTATTTCCGTCAAGAGGAAATCTGCTGGCAGTATGTCAATCACAAAGTTTATGAAGAAGTCTGTGGACCAGGAACAAGTAATGTTGCAGTGTATTCACATTGTAATTTCTCTCTGTTGTTAAAACTAAGTGAATCAAACTAACAGCAACATCCACATTTAACTTCTCAGACAGAAGTTATGGAGACGGACGGTTTTCAGGCAGATACAGAGGATGATGAGGATGACTGTGTGTGCATCAGTGCTGGACCTGGTGAGTTGGAAAGCTTACACAAGTTAGCAGTTGGTGAATGGAAGATCTGTATACAAATGGATTGCAGGTTCTACTGAATGGAGTCCTACTTACTTGTGTGGCTCTGCTACTGGGGTACCTCTATTCTTTTTTTACATGCAGTACATCTGGTACAAAATACTAGAGATGCAGTGGTACACATTATTTCAAACCAAACTATAAACAAGACTTTCAGTTTATGATTCAGGGGGGTGTACAGACTAATAAAATCTATGAACCGTTTCTGTTGCAAGTTTGTCTTTTTGCGCTAGATTGACTGGACTATATGCAATATTTTCATTGTTCACAAATAACAGAGTTCCAGCTATTTGTGAATTTCCCCACACTGTTCAGTCGCTTAGGATCAGTTGAACATCTTCTATTCCATCCATAGCTGTAAAACAGAGACGGTAAACGTCTCTGATGCAAGTCTGATAGGCCAATTGTCAATTTAAGGATTGGTCATTGCCATCGGTTGAAGTATCATGGTGAAAGAGTAAGTTAATGCACCATGAATTAATTAAAACATTTGCTTAATCGGTTTTAAAATTAATTGATCCATACCCGCTTGAACCCCGAATCAGAGAAACTGTGTGTGGCTACCTTGTAGACTTGAGTACTTGTGATATAGATCAATGAATAATAGGCCTTTATAATAGTGTAAATAAACAAATGGGGGCTACCTTAATTCCAAAGGCCAAGGGAACTTAATCAGGATGCATATCCTGGATCCATGAAATTGGGGATTAGGGCTGCAGATATCGTATATTTATGGAATCGAGTATTCTGCCAATTATTTCATTGATTAACCAGAAACTTAATTTTGTGGTTTTAAATAGCAATATCAATAGTATGTTATGAAACAGGAAAACCCTGATAAAATGACTAAGCCATTGGCTATTATTTCCAAGTTTGGTCCATGGTATGAATGAGGCTAAGTAAGGTCAAACGGCTGCTGAGGTGTCCCGAAAGTAATAATGGAGGTGTCCCGAAAGTAATAATGGATGAGGTGGAGACAAAGAACAGCAAAAAAAAGGAAAATGGCCTCTCAAGTGCTTAAAATAGGTGACTTTATTTATTGGCGATTCATTAACTTAACAGAAAAGTTACTTGAAGGTGCTATTTGCAAGCTATATAAACATCGGACAAAACAAAGGGAAATTCAACCCACAATACAAAGCTATTCATAATTTTAAGTTTACTCCTTTTTTCCCTTTTGAAATCTGTTGACTTAATTTCTTTTTCTTTTCTTTTTTTAATTATTATTTATTTATTTATTTATTACTCTAAGTGCAACTTGAAGGTTAAAACTCCTTTTTCTAGAGATGCACAAATTTGCTTTTGCTTATAGCGAAATTGGCCAACAAAGCAATATTAGATCATTTTATATTTTGAGAATCTCTAGAGTGTTAAGAGTCCAATATTTAGAGAGTGCTTTCACTGCTGCACTGCTCAACATGCGCAATAGACTAACCCCTGCTGTAGTCATACTGCCCTGTGCAGCCATGCGGCCTTGGGTTAGGGAATTGGAGATGGCTCAATGCTTCACACATGGAGCGGGAAGGATTTAACTACTTAACTACTTTTAATGCTTGAAAAATGAATATGCAACCACTAGGCTAGTCAAAGGCTTCTACCTGTGACACAACCCTCAATCCACTTTGAGTATTTCCTATCTTGGATTCAGAACTATATGGCCAGTGGTATTATAAAAGACCAAACCACTAAAGGGAAAACAAAAGGGGGTCTTTCAACACTAGACATCTGGTACAGATCTTACCCAAAATGACTGTACTGTTTTCCTGTTCTAAATGGCTTGATGACTGCAGACCTTGTTAGAACCCCACACCCCCAATTGTTTTGGAGAATTAGAAAATGGGCTTATTCGAAAAAAAGTATGGAAGTAACGATTCTGACTCGAAAAGGTGTTTTATCTTTGTGAATTGTTTCATTTTAGCAGATTTATGTGCTCAACTTTTGACTAATTTTCTAGTCCTAGTGGTTTTAGTTCATGCTTTACTTTAATGCGGACCATGTGCATTTTATTCGTAGGATTCCGAACACCGAATGGCAGCTCAATCGCATTTCAGCCAGATCGCCCAGAAGCGATGGAAGTGACCACCACTACTGCTGTGCTGTTGCCTACTACATGAGCACCCTACTACTTGTACTAAAACTATAGCCTGTCATAATCAGGATCATAGTAAGACTGGTGCAGGACCTTTGAGGGTTTTCCCATGAATCTTGAAAGATTTGGGTGTGACTTACACAAGTTGTTTATAGTGAAAATACATACAAATAAACAGTAATTAAGCAGGGCTAAAGCTGTTGTCTGAGAAGTGTAATATCTTGCAGGTGGGTTAATACTGAGCAGCTGACTGCAACACCCGATTTTTTTTTTTTTTTTTTGCATTATCGTGATGGTTACCTTTTTATAAGTATATGTCTTGCATGTTTGTGTATGTAATTAAACACAACTGCTATACTTTAACTAAGGCAATATCATACCATTTCTAATTTGTTTTATTTGTTCTCCTTGTTCACCTTCTCTGGCCTTTTGTGTTTATCAGTGATTTTGTCCTCCTTTGACACAATCCATTTCACAGGCCAGTTTCATTGGTGTACAATTCCTCAAGCTCTACAATGTATTTTTTAATAATAATGGTTACAGATGGGCTATTACATTGCCGTCCAACAGAGGGGGGAAATCTTGTATTTAAAGAGCAGCGTCCTTCACAAATGATTCTTACAGTCTGAATAAAGCATTATTTAATAGCAAGGGACAACAGGTTCATATTCTGTATTTGGGGGGGAAAGGTCTTCTTGACTTGAAATTTTCAGAAATTCTTACATTAAACATATTTTGTGCCTTTGCATTCAGAATGAAAATGTGTTTTTCCTCCCCAAAATAAAAGCCTCGTAAATATCTACAAGGATTTTGGGACATGAACCTATACAAACAGGGCCAAGAGGCTTGAGCCTTTCTGTCATTTAGAGTGCTTTGCATATACTTCAGTTCAGTCACAGGTAAAGGTATCCTTTCTGTAACAGGAATGAAATGCTGGCCTTACAGAAGTTCAATTCTTGTCCATACACAGTTTTAAAATGTGTTACCCTGCCTTCACGGTTTCCATAAACATTTAGAAATAATGCATGTTCTTTCAAACGGATTAGTTCAGTTTAGGTCATCTTCTGTTTGTCCACCCCTGTCATTAACAGTTTCTTATATGATTATACATTTCTCCTGACTACACAAATGTTTTGGCTAGCTTCAATTTTATTAGTGCAACACTGCAAGACATTTGAGAGTTCTGTCTTCATATGAGCAATTATGCCAGGACCAATCACAGTGAAACTGACAAATCCAAGTTTATGAAGGAAAGATGGGAGTGCTCTGGAGGCTTCAGCTAAGGGTGAGGGTCTTAATATTTTCAAGCAGATCTGGGTTCAACTCCGACATTTTTTGTCCTCCAGCAGCTGCAATGTCTGCCAAAACGGCCTCATCCCATGAAAGTGTCACTACAGCCGCAGGGACCTGTAATTGCAACAAAGAATTGACTTTTACCCAAACTGTTGAATTGTTAATCATTTACAACAACTCAATTTATAATTGTTAGTAAATGCTACGAGAGGCATGTGATTTTATCTGCTGTAATATCTACACTGGATTCTCATCACTTTGCCTACGGACAGGACTACCAAAGAGGCCATTACAAATGCACTGCTCTCACTTGAGGCCTCATTTATTCGTATAAAATACTTGTATAGAATCCACTTCATATCATCTAAGATAACTGTCCTTTATAGGTTACAGATGATGACAGTATGTACAGTCTACTAGTATTTAACGATCCTGTTCACAGTCTTTCATTAAAACCATTAACATGCTAAACTATCTACATTAAAGCATTAAAAAAACACAGGCCAATGTTATCACAGTTTTAAACCATTTGAATAACCCACATAGACACAATGTTCTGGTAAGCCTTTGTGCACAATGCTCACTGAAAATGCTTCACTAGGTAGGTCAGGTCCCATACTTCTCCCAAAACATGTGCAGCACTATTTTCAATTGGGTTCAAATAATTCTAATACACACAACTCAATGGGTATGAAAATACAAGGCTTTCACCTACATTATATGCATTGGTGATTATAGAAATTGTGAAAAATGAAACGGTAGACATGCATTTTAATAGGCTTGCTTTGCTGAAACATAATGTGTATCCTATTCGTCTCTTCCAAACACACATAACTGGACGGTCTTTGGTTGATATGAGACCAAAATGGAACCACAAAATTGGCTATAGCCTAAAGTAGATGCCAATAAATTAGGTAGGCTAATTATTTCATTAATTCAATCTAAAATGTGAAACTCATACATTAGATTGATGAGACAATAGCCTAGGTGAAATATTTCTTGCCATTTTTGCTTTCATTTTGATGAATATGGCTAATGGTGAAAGAAAACACCAAATTCAGCATCTCACATAGTTAGAATATTACTTGGTAATTTGACCAGGTTTTGGTCAATTTGGCAGTGTGGGCAGGTGTCAAGTCCTGCTGGATGAAGTTTAAATATTATGTGAAAGACCTTCAGGACTACTGAGCAACAAAGTGGATATTATCCTTTAAATCTTCATGTTCTTAATTGGGGATCTAGAGGCGAAGCTCACACCATTCCTCACAAAGTTTGCTTATAGGCGTTTCAAAATTCTAGAGCGCTCGTCTGGGACATCAAATCGAAAATGGAGCCAAACAGGAAGCGAGGTCATATCGGGTTCAATTTGACGTTTCAAGTTCAAACTTTGTATAGACCAATTTGCATTATAGCTCAGTAACGCATTAACTTGGTGAATACAAGTTTGATACATGGATTGATTATTGAGTTCAATGTATGGAAACATAATATGGTGAGCCTTGACCTCTGGGGCGCTATTTTCCTATGAAGGTATTTTTAGGTCATAAGTCTTTAGCACATGCAAATGCAAATTCCAAATGCATACACTAAAGTCACAAACACGTAAAAGTAAATCTGAAGTTGTGAATATTTATTTTGTATGCGTACTTATACGGCTACTTATAGCCCTTTTGACATTCTAAATTTAGTTTTGAGGACATGAAAATTTGAGGACCATTGCCATTGTGCTAAACCCCCACATTCTTGCCTGCAGCAATTCATGCTGCTCTCTAGTGACAAACTTTATGGAGATTCGGATTTCATTCATTCAGCAGGACTTGGCACCTACCTACACAGTACCAACTCCTGGTCAAATTACCATGAAATGATGTGAGATGCTGAATTTGGGTTTTTCTTTAGCTATAAGCCATAATCATCCAAATTAACACATACTGTCTAATGAATCTATTTAATGAATGAGCTGCACATATTACATTGTGTTACTGAAATTAATGTACTTTTCCACAATATTCAAATTTTTGGCCACCTTCCTGTACATTGGATCAGATTTCAACTGAATTTAAAATAGATATTTACATATAAGGCTATAAGGCAGACTCATACCTGCCAACCTTGGAAAACTTTTTTGAGTAGCAACTTAATGCGGTGGCGCTGCATCACAACTCATCACAATGTATTAGCCTACTAAGTGCGAAGTTCCCACTCACCACCATATCTAGTTATTCGACACACAAATAGACTATGAAGAAAACAAGCACGCACACACAAACACCCCCCCTCTCTCTCTCTCTCTAAATCCCTTTTTCATAAATTTAGTTTTGACAGAAAAAAGAGATTCTGTTGCTCTTGTTGCTCTTTTTTCCCCCAATATTAATATTTAGTAAATGCAAACTGATAAGATACTTACAGAAAATTTTACTGAAAATAAGGCTACTATGACCGATTCTATAACATAACTTTTATAATATTCATATTCACTGAAACAGCTATTCACTTTAGCTAATTTGGAAAAAAAACAAACATCTAATGGCCTATGCATATAAAAGCAGACACGCTTACCTGGGCTTTGGCCAACCACGGACCTCATAATATTAATGAATATCATAAACCATTGCGGGAGGTTTGAAATAATTGAGCATATGCATAGACAAGCAAGGAAACACAACTATTTTGAGTTCTTTATGTTATCTATTTGTCCAATTTCGTTTTGTAATCAGATAGGCCAATAGATCGGAGATCAAGGCTTTAGACCAGTTCACTATAAAAACGAACCAACCGATTGACAATTTGCCAACATTTAAAATAGGCAGAACAGAACCACGATCACCTGTTACATGTTTCCTTGCTTGTTCTGCTTGCAATGACTTGGACAGAGTAGGCTTAAGTTATGGACCAGGGTATCCATTGTTGAGACGAGAGAAGCACATTTACAAAAGCATGCTTGAGATTTTATGTGCGCACAAAATTTGTGATTGCGCTTCGCTATTGCAGCTCAGCATGGAGCCCACATTTTCTTATGTTATAATAGAATGATTAATACATACAATTATTCATGGTGGCCTAAATTATTGTACTATAGCCCAGGTATATATAGGCCCTATATTTGATAAAATACATGATCATAAGAGCGACTTTGCAAAGCCAAAATGGGTTTTAAATTTTCATTTTGGAAATGCAGACCCATGCTATTTAATTAAACAATCGGCGGCCATGGTGCACTTTGGCAGAGGACGCACTGTCCTTTCAGGCTATCTTTCTTTAAAATGGACACAATTCACAATCCCCTTATCCTGCCCATTCTGGCCTACCTTCGAAACGGTTTCACACCGTCCTCCCTTATAAACTCAGTAACAATAAGAAGATGGACCGAGAGGGATGAAAACTATTTTTGTTACTTTCATTTTCACAGCTCCACGGCTCTCTGCTTAGCCGTATAGCCTGTAGTATGGCCTATTTGTAGAGTTCAAAATTAAAAAAAAAAATAGCACTGTGATTAGTCGAAGTCTTTTTTTCCAACAGGTTGCTGGCCAATGCAGTTGCCTCATGCGCGAATGCACAGACAGCTGAATCTGAAATATCTTTGAACTGTCAGAGGCTTTTTGCGTATTTTGAAGTGTTAATTCGTAGCAGTGTAGTTTGATGTCTAAATGCATATCTGCTACTCAAAATGCGTAAAGGTTGGCAGGTCTGCAGACTTTTTTATCAGGGTAGCGGCCTATCTATTATTGCAGCAGACCTGTCAAACCATGACATCACCAACACCCATTTTATAGCCTTAACATAAAAAGACAATAAGCACAAATGTTTTGACTGCAGGAATCAGTCCAAATATTTTGAAATTGTTTGGATGTCATTTTAAGTGCTAACTTCACAGTCTTAACATCTTAACATCTTATCTGGGATGTTCTAACCAAATTCTGGGAAGGTCTGGTCAACACTTCCAGCTTATGCAAATGATTCAAATGATCTTGTGACAGACAGCATAGGCACATGACTCTCCTGTAGTTCCACCCACATGTAGTAAGGATTGGGAACAAAAAATAATTTGCGGTACACTAAAGAGTTGCCATTAGAGACGCACACATTCAGGCTGAAAAATAACTGAAACCAGACAAACACACATTCTCTCTAGGAATATTAAAGTTACAATTGACATGTATAAAGCCCCCTTTATGAATATGGACCCAGAGTTTATGACCAAATAATCCAATCCCAACCGCCATAAGATTGCTTAATGACAGATAGAAACGTCATACTCACACAGTGCAGTGCACAGTTCAATGTCTCTCTCTGTTTTTTGTTTTTTATGTTATGTTGAATGAACGTATGTGTGTATGTGAGTACTGTATGCAATGCAGTGGGTGAAGCCCAAGACAAATTTCCCCCTGGGGACAATAAAGTACACTCTACTCTACTACTCTACTCTACTACTACTGAAATAGAATGCCGAATAAACTTCACAATTCACTTCACATACTTTTGCATATAATATATGCATGCTAACGAGGCTTAAAACTCAAATTTCACTTGAATGTTAATAATTTTTTGATCATTTGATTTAAAAGATTATGTGAGATGTAATTTTTTTTTTTCTTACCAAATTACACTCATTGAGTGCTACGTCTTGCTCTTCATTCAGTTTCCGTCCTCCTGGAGCCACCAGCTCAAATGGCTGCCAGCCATCCACCAGTGACTGCCGCACAAACTCATAGAGTGCAGAAACCCTTTCCCAGGCCAGAAATGTACCTGAAATCACAGTATATAGTGAATACTGGCACAACATAGCCATGACAGCAGCTCAGATTTTACTGTTGTTTTAATTATTATTATTATTATTATCATTATTATTATTATTATTACCTCCACCAAGGAGGTTATGTTTTCGGTCGTGTTGGTTTGTCTGGTTTGTCTGTTTGTCCGTTTGTCAGCAGGATAACTCGAAAAATACTGTGCGGATTTGGATGAAATTTTCAGACAATGTGTATATTGGGACGAGCAAGAGCTGATTAAATTTTGGTGGCGATCGGTGATCCAAAACATGATCTGGAATGTATATTGTGTTAGTGACCACATTGCCTTGGCGGAGGTCTGCGATCTCTGAGCGCTTTTCTAGTACTACATTTTTTAAGTCTGTTTATTTTTTAAAAATTTTAGTATGAACAGAGCACACATGGCAAAAGAAAAATACATTAAATCAAAACAACATTTTTTTCAAGATGCATTAAAAAAAAAAAAAAAAAAAAAAAATCCCATTTCCCTCAGCCCCATGTCAGAAGTTGGTGCAGAAAGGTAAAACACCCATCATACATAAGACAGATCCAGGAGGACTTGGGGACCCTACAGTAGCAGTGACAATATCAGTACAGTATGAGAACAACTTGTGCACGACCAAAAGTGTCCCACCAGCAATCTTAGGCCCAGTCCCATCTGTATCACTTTACTATCACTTCCCCTCGATTTTGGCCCTAACACTCGGTTTGCGCGTTCATGTGTAAGTGTAGGGTGTCCCAATACTTTCGAGACCGAGGGATAGTGGCTTTCAGCCCTTCAAATCGCCCCTTCAAACGGAGGGAGGTCGGGTGCAGACTTCGAACGAAGTGAAGTTGAAGTGAAGATGAAATTACCCACGATTCTTTGCGAACTGCGTGTCGGTACCCGATCTGTGTCCTACTGCCCGAGCTGTGTCCCGTTCTCTCAGCTCTGGATAAGAACTTCAAAAATATAGCTACTATTGCAATTAAGCATGTATATATATATTTTAATGTTGGGATATCTTAGTTTGATGTAAATTCAGTTGAATTCCGCACTGGTGTGTTAAAACATGACTATTAGAAAGATCGATATTTTTCAAAGTGCGCAAATCTTTAACCAGAATTACCAGAGCCTCTCATGTGGGTGATGATAATTGTCGATGACGGCTTTTGAACAGTTTACCCCGGTTAAGAGCCTTATATCCGTTCAGTGTTAACGATAGACGCATGAAACAGGTGAAGACGTTTTTATGCAAAGTGCTGTCCCATTTATTAGGGGAAGATCGCACTTCTCACTACACAATCGAGGGGTGTCTCATCTTGGAGGGAACTCGAAAACGAGTGCTAGGGTTAGGGAATAGAAATGGGATTGGGCCTTACATCTGTTACACAGATGAGATGTTGTTGGCGCAAACCTGTGAATCTTCGTCTTAATGTAGACAATGTATGGTATTAAACTTTATGAGGTTATATCTGGTGTTAATTGAACAATCATTTACATTAGCCAGACACAGGTCCCAGAACACCTCACTTATTTCTTTATTCGATTACTGTGCCCAGGGCTGTCTATGGTGAGGTGATCGTAGGTTTCATAACAGTAGGATACAGAACCCTGACTGAGAGGGTTACATTTGTTAATTATGTCAAGGCTTTCATGGTGAAGGATATTCAGATATGTGAATGAATGAATGGAAACAATGGACTGCATTTATATAGCGCTTTTCTACTCCTATGAGCACTCAAAGCGCTTTACAATGTACGCCTCACATTCACCCATTCACACACCGGTGGCAGAGGCAACCATGCAAAGCACCAATCTGCTCACCGGGAGCAATTTTGGGGTTAGGTATCTTGCTCAAAGACACCTCGATGGGGTCAGGTGGAGCGGGGCCCGAACCTGCAACCCCCTGGTTGCCGAACGGCACCACTTCCAGCTGCGCCACTGTAGCCGGTGGCGGTCCGCACCGCACACGGGTCTCGAACCCGCCACCCCGCAAGCTACAAACTCCCGGCGTGGGAGTGGAACGCTCTAACCAACTGAGCTAAAAGCCCAAGCTTCTAACTCAGCGTGTTAGAAGCGCCCATGGAATTGGGTGATGAGGATTTACACACTACCACCGAGCTAGCCGCGCTAGCTGGCCTCCGTTACACCACCACTGCCCCTATTTGAAAATATCTGAGGTTTGACATTATGATCATTTGAAATGATCGGCTAATAAAAATGTACAGTATTTTAACCTATTTAACCCATTTTAAATTTGAAAAGTGGCAAATGAAACAACCACAGCTGTCATAAAATATTCAGAAAAGGGGATCCGATGGGGACCAGATAAACTGCAGTGTTTTGAATAATGAGTTTCTATTGATTCAGTGTAAAGTGCTTGTTCACTCAGTCTATGCTGTTTCAAATCTTTTTGTTCCACTCACCAACTTGTGCATGTAGCAGGCTCGTTCAACAGGGCTATGCTTGAAATCACTCTGGAACAGGAACACCACTTTAAGGGCTTTGATGTTATCCTGTTTATAAGCCTATGTCTCTTGCTCTTGAACTCATTGAATGAATTGTAGGTAACGTTAGCCTGTTCTTTTCCGGTTTCTGCAAGCGCGGCAGCATCGCTTTAAGCAAGATAATTAAAACTGTGTTAACAGACAATAAAATAATTGTCTGCATTAATTAACGTGTTAACTTGCCCAGCCCTAATTGTGTCACATTCTTTCCTTATTCCCCAGCTCTACACCATGATGCTACCACTACCATGCTTGACAATCATATTGGTGGTTACCAGGGTGCCGATACACACACTGGATACCCATCACAACACTTGATAAACCTATGCATGAAAAATATTAAAATAATATTATAATAGCTGTATCACATAGCAGTAAAAAGCAGAAGCAGAAGCTCCTTACCCTGTAGAAGAATTCCATCTGGCAGCCTCACTCTTAGAAGTGCATAGTTGTATTTCCTTCTCTCTCTCTGCTCTTCCTTTTCCCGCATAGCTTTTGTTCGCAACATCGCATTCCTTTCCACAATCTCACTCCTGAAAACAAATAAATGATAAAAAAAACATCAAAATCAATAATTTTACATTACTATTAATTTGACTTCTTGCATCAATGTTCACATCAATTTCAATAACATCAAATGTCGAAAACTTCCCTTTTAAAATATCCTCCACTCTACAGTATAAGCCTACAGCTCATCTGTAATGGTGTAATTCCAGCAAAATGAAAATTAATGAGATGGTGGTGTTTAATGATGCTCAGAATATTGTATAATGAATGTGCCATTTGTGTGCGACTTCTGAGAGTAGTTTTGTTGCAGTAATTTACCAGTAGTAATGTCATGGTAACAGCTCATAAACACTCACAATAATGAATAATAACGGAATAATTTCCATGTCATTTCTAAACAATAAACACTATTCCTCGGGGGGTAATAAATCAATAACAAAATGGCAATAATAGTTACAATAAGATTTGATGGTGATGGCCAAAAATGTAGTAATCAAATGGTAAGAACCGATATTCTTTTCCAGTAATTACCTAGGCGTATGTAGTTTTATAGAAATTACATGAAAACAGAGGGCTGTAAAATACACTATTGCATGTTTGAATTCAATTACAGTGTAGTAGCTACTCCAAAAACAAAATGCTTCTTTCTCCTCTTTTGCTGTTTTCCCACCAGTAAGCTCAGTGCTGGAGCTGGTTCTTTTTACCAGTTACACTGGAAACTAAACTGCTTGCCCAAGAACGGTTTGTATCCATACCAGTTATGTGAGCCACTGACTAATTATCCACACAGGGCGTTGCTTCGCCGTAGAAGCACATTAACTTTTTCGAATGCTGCTGTCCAAATTTGTGGATGTAAAGCAAATGTACTGATCAAAAAATTAAAGGAACACTTTTTTTTATTGGGCATGGCATGAGGTCAAATGAACTCTGATGTGATGTGGATAGTAAAGTAGCAGAGGGTGTTGGTAATCTGTTTCAACTGTATTGGTGTTTACTCGAATTAACAACAGAGAGGCAACAATGAGAGCACCTCGAAAAAGGAATTTCAAGTTTTTCTGTTGATCTTTTCTGGCTGGTTTTGCTGGTAGTGCTGATCTTGGCTAGGGTCATTATCAATATTGGCAGTGTCTTTAAACTAAAAGAAGTTGCACAAATTGTCCAACTCCTCCAGGATAGCACATCCATACGTGCCATTGTGCCAAAGCAAGGAAATTCAATGTGCCACCAAACTCAATCTCCAGAACATGGAGGACATTTCAGGAGACAGGCAGTTACTGTAGGAGAGCTGGACAGGCTATGGAAGGTCCTCAACCCATCAACAGGACCGATATCTGCTCCTTTGTGCAGGGAGGAACAGGTCAAATACAGACCATGTCCTACAGAATGACCTCCAGGAGGCCACTGATGTGAATGTTTCTGCCCAGACAATCTGACACAGACTTCAAGGGCAGACTGAGGACACACTGCCCTGTAGTGGGCCCTGTGCTCACCACTAAGCACCCCACGCTGGTCCTGTAGGCCCTGAGTTCGGTAGTACATGGAGGATGATGCAATTGAGCTGTACATTAATAGCCTGATTGCCATCGACTTTCAAAGCTCTACGAGACTTTGGTCTGACCAAGAGCCCGTATAACAACGTTTCTCAAAACGCATGGTTGACCCGCCTCCCTGAAATGCCTCGGTTTGCTACTGGTCGATGTTAGAAAATGCTGTGCCGAAGCCAAACCAATCATACCACTCTTTCCTCTGACGTATGTGACGCGAAGGGAATTGCTTGAACAGGACTGAGAGCCGTTGGAGCTGCTCAAAGTTGATTGGTTCCCGAAAAAGTGGGTGGAGATCCCGCTGTAGCGGGAATCAGGGAATGTACTTGAACGAGGTCGTGGCCCTGCTGTGTGTAGCTGAGCCGAAGGCGTTGCGTCACCAGTAGGGCGGAGCCCAGCTAGTACATTAAGCCCTCTGTAGGCCGAGGCATACTTTTGTTCCTTAGACCTTGCCCTATCCATATCTGTATAAATTAGTGCTGTCAAATGATTAAAAAAAATTAAACTGATTAATCACAAAATTTTGCAATGATTAATCGTGATTAATTACTTTTAATCGCAACTCATTTCCTCCAGTAAGAATTTGGATGCTAGGGTATGTTGGATCCTTGTTTTGCCCTGTAAAGGCCCTGATACTAAATAGTCGGCTTTGTTGGTCTCAAATGGGGCAATTCACACCTGTCCCCTACCCCCAAGGATTCCCCAAACATGTTGTTGAACAGTCAGGAGCTAGGCCATAATCTTTGTATAATTTGACTTGATAGCCGAGCCATTTTCTATCTGAAACTGAACATAATACATGCCATGAAACTGGAACCATATCCATCAGGATTAATCTGAGTTAATTTTTTTAATCTAAATTACACTTTTTGGATTAATCACGTGATTAATCAGTTAGTTTTGCCAGCACTAGTATAAATATATAATGTTTTTTTTTTACAAATGTTCCATTCATTTGTTTAAGGCATTTATTTGTCTCATTCACCAATTACCAATCACTGTTTTAATTAGTGCCTGACAGGAACAACATTTTCGCTCTGATTTTGGTCGGCCGGTTCAAAATTAGGTGCCGGAACCAACACAACACGGTTGTCTGTCTGTCTGATAGTGCTATATGTGGACATGTTTTTCATACTGCCCCCTATGGACTGATGTGGGTAATTTCACCTGTGTAAAAAATGTAGAAATTAGCAGTGATGTAAGACAGAAAGGCATTATCTATCTATTGTCAGACTCTTACTTGAGTTGCTGCTCTCTTTTAAGCTCTTCTGCTGTTAAGTTATAAAAATCTGAAGGGAGTTCAAAGTGCGTAGCATTGGAAGAAGGTTTAAAAGCCTGTGGCTGACGGTCTAGCTGTGCCCTGACTGGTGCTGCTTCAGTAAGCTGGTCCCTCCTCTCTTTCATCAGCTCCAGGGAGTGCTCATCCTGTTCAGCCAGCAACAAGAACTCCTCACTGGTGTCTGTTGAAAGCAAAATATTTTGTTATGGAACACTTAAATAAAAATACGATGTGGACAAATTGTTACTAATCAACATATAAAAAACTACAACTTCCATAACAAAGGTGCGTAACAATCTCTAGCCAAGCAGTCACCATGTCCGTCTTGAGGTTCATTAACCCACTGACTCTATCTAGCTCCTCTGGGTGGAGAAAGCGTGCAAGATGGGTGCCATGGACCAGTGTCACATTTTTGGGGAGCTGGAAGAGGAGCTCTATAGGTAAAAATACTGCACACACTGAGAAAACGATGATGCATAACGGCCGGTCCTTGGGTCTTTTTCCCAAACGCATATATAACTTGGTTGGTAATATGGCCATTGCATTGCAAACAATAAAATTGTTCACTGGTTAAGCAATGGTTTCCAGAAGCTTTTGGGAAAAGGACACTTGCGTGGAGGAGCTCTGTAGTGAAAAATGTTTAGGCCATTGGCACTTCCAGGGCATTGATTATGATATGATTCTGGTCAATAATGGTTCAATTTGTTGTAGGCCTAAAAAAAAAAAAAAAAAACTGTTGTTGTTTTGTTGTTTCATGCAGGGTATTTATGAAAGGTAGCTTATGTGTGAGTCTATATGAGCCAGAACTTTTTTTTTCTATGCCATGATGATCTCCTCTGTCTATGATCAAACCAGACAGGGAAGGCTGTCACAAATGGATAGCCAACAGGAGATCTGGAAACTGACTAGGTACTGTGCGAAAAACTGAAATATCCACCTTACCCGCAACTTTTTGAAAGTAGCCAAGGTGCTTTCAGTGACTGAAAATGAGAGGTTCAATTGCAAATAAATAGACATGGCCTTTCCTGCTATATGTACTTAAATGGGGTGAGGCCGACTACGTCCTCCACAACACCGCAGCACGCAACAATCCAATTCACCAGAGCAATAAAATGTATAGTCTGACCACGACTAATGCTTGGTGGTGCACCCTCTTGTCCAATCAAATTAGGCAAACTTGGTCAGAACTAACTTTATAATTTCTATTTGACAATGTTGTAGCCTTATTTTAATAAAAGGAAACATTGGCATAAAGATTGGCATAAGAATAAATAATAGGACAAAAAGAAATCAAGGGACATTTAGAATAGAAAAAAAAATGTGATTCATTTTTAATTAATTATGAGGCATTAACGCTATCAATCTTGATTAATCTTGATTCGTTTGACTGAACTAATAAAGATTATAAATCTTATCAGATGTTCTATTGCAATCATTCACATTCTTTTCCACTACTTCATCATTACATGTCATGAAACAAATTAGTAAAAATTATTCCATATTTCACATGATTCCATAATTACAATAGAAATAAAACAATATAAAAAATATTGTCAATCGCAGAGAATTGAAGTACTGTACATAACTGCATAACTGTGTCCATCAAATGTTTTCAAGCAATACATAATACACAGCTGATTCTGCTGGTATGTTTTCCCATATGCCTCTCACAAAACAAAATACTGGCTTACCTTGTCCATCTACTGGCAGCATGGTTTTCTCAAACCCCAAAGCCTGGAGATACTCTTGACAACCCTCTACACAACTCACTCTCTCCTAAACAAATTCAAATTGAAGAAAATATCCCTGTTAAAACTAATACCAGTCCTTGGACAATGTTCACAATGTTCTTTGGCTTCACCAAGCCTACCTGAAAGATCCTGTTGGTGACTTTGATCTTCCTGTATTTCTCTTCTGTAGGATTCTTACAAATGTTGTCAATGTACCTGAACACAGAAGACATAAGGAAATATTCAATGCTCTATGTGCAGTTTTTGTATAGAAACATCCAAAAATGGCCTAGCAATAGGAACACAATATCATCCAACATCAATAATAACTGAACACCTGTTAACATTTAACTGAAAAATTGAAATTCAAACTGGATTCCAAAATATTTGGGTGGGACACTGTACACATTGTGGCTAAAATAAGGAATCCAATAATTTACAAATCGCATAAACTTATATTTTATTCACATTACAGATAACATGGCAAATGTTGAATGTGAGACATTTTGAAATATTATGCCAAATATTGGTTCATTTTGGATTTAATGAGAGCTGCGCATTCCAAAATAGTTGGGACAGGTAGCAATAAGAGGCCAGAAAAGTAAAATGTACACATAAGGGACAGCTGGATGGACCCATTTGCAACTTATTTGGTCCATTGGCAACATTATTGGGTATGAAAAGAGCCTCTCAGAGTGGCAGTGTCTCTCAGAAGTCATAGGCAGAGGATCACCAGTTCCCCAAATGCTGCGGCAAAAAGTAGTGGTGCAAGATCAGAAATGAGTTTCTCAGAGAAAAAAATGCAAAGAGTTTGAAGTTATCATCATCATCTACAGTGCATCCTATCATCATCCAAAGATTCAGAGAATCTGGAACAATATCTGTGCGTAAGGGTCAAGGCCGGAAAACCATACTGGATGCCTGTGATCATCAGGTCAAAAAAGAAGCCATTTCTAAACATGATCCAGAAGTGCAGGTGTTTTCTCTGGGCCAAGGCTCATTTAAAATGGACTGTGGCAAAGTGGAAAACTGTTCTGTGGTCAGACAAATCAAAATTCGAAGTTCTTTTTGGAAAACTGGGACGGCATGCCATCCGGACTAAAGAGGACTAGAACAACCCAAGTTGTTCTTGCTTATTGTTAGCGCTCAGTTCAGAAGGCTGCATCTCTGATGGTACAGGGTTACATGAGTGCTTGTTGCATGGGCAGCTTAAGCATCTGGAAAGGCGCCATGAATGCTGAAAGGTTGATCCAAGTTCTAGAACATCATATGCTCCAATTCAGACGTTCTCTTTTTCAGGGAAGACCTTGTATTCTCCAACAGGAAAATGCCAGACCACATATTGCATCAATTACAACTACATGGCTGATTAGAAGGATAGTTAATACCTAAAGCTGGGAACAGACCTACCGACTTTGTCAGTCTTTTACGATTAGAATGCCAGTCTTTCACGATTAGTGAGCCAAACCTACAGACTCAATCTGGGACGATTGAGAGTCGTTCATGAGCACAAACCCAATGATCGAGTTGTCGGCATTTTAATGTCATAATTGGTATCATAGCGACTTCAGAACGGACCGGTTAAGATCATATCAAACATGTTTGATTCAGTCCAACCCAGTCGTAATTGCGTCAACAATGGGAAGAATCGCATTGTTACAAATCTGTCACCCAAACACACATAACGATTTTAGCCTTTTAACTTGCGACTACTCATGATTACCCGTGACTACCCATGACTGGCCCTGACGTTCCATCGTATCAAAATCGGGGTTAATAATCGGTAGGTCTGTTGCCAGCATAACAGAGCTGAGCTAGAGTGGAGCCTTGAGTGGGTGACATCACAATAGACCAGGGGTCTCCAACCTTCTTTCCTCCACAAGCTACTCTGACCAAAATCAGTGTGGCCGAGAGCTACTCTAATATTTGACCTTGTTACTTTTGTGTAGTTATAGCCAAATCTGGTGCACTCTACCAACATAAATTCTCATCAGAGAGCAGTTAAGCTGGGCAGGATGTTTGAATGTGCTTTTATATAGATTTCAACATTTTGTGACTATGTTATAAATTTTATTTGAATTTCCTTCGATCCTTTAGAGAGCTACTCCGAAGCAGATGGCAAGCTACTGGTAGCTCCCGAGCTACCTGTTAGAGACCCCTGCAATAGACCCTTAAGGAGACTGTATACTCTCGTGCACAGGGCTTTGCCCAAGCATTTTGCTCACAGTGCACAATGCAATGATCAGTTATACTTTTTTCCCCAGCTGTTTAGATGCGCGTCAGGTCCTTTGCCCGACGGAAGCAACACAGTTCAGTTTCTGAACTTCAAGCTTCACTACCAAGGTATTCTCGTTCAGTTAACATCCACAACAAACAAACACACTCACCAGAAACTCATTATTGGATGAACACTTAAATTTTTGGCTTACTGGCTTCTAAATCATAATAGTTGGCATTGTGATTATCATATGTCATTTGAACTTAACAATAATACATAAGCATATGCATGGTATGAAAAATTACTGTGAGATATTATGCCTACTTTAAAGTTAAGGACAAGGCCTTTATTTGTGAAGCTAAATGTCATTAATGGAACTTCGACTCAAATCAAGGTTATTTGAGTTTTAACTTGGGGTGTGTCTGTGTTGTCCACCATGCATGCGGGAGGGAGCGTGAGAGATGTGTGGATGACAAGCACTACTGGCAACATGCAACAAATGATCACAAATACCGTAACAAGAACTAGCGATGGTGTTTAGGTCATATGAGTTAGCAACCGTAAATCAGTTAGTAAACTTGCGCAAAATATTTTACGAAATATTAAATGTTTCCACTCAAGAAATTTTCTGCCACATGGGGAGCTTGGTTCTATTTCGATTTACCGACAATACACACAGCTCTTTGCATGAAAGATCATGGTCGCCTGATATTTTAAATAGGTAACATATTTTGCTTAAATTGTAGAAGTGCTATTGGCCTAAGGTTGACGATATTCTTCATTAAATAGATCCAATGTCATTAGGCTACCATAACTTAGCTGTTACAGTAATATAGCTAGGGTTGGAAACAGACTAAAGTTGAAAATCACTTCATCTTGCTCACCTGAGGACCCTGGCTTGCGCTGGCTCATAGTAGCAGTAAAGCAGATCGAAAGAAATCTGTCATAGTGACAGAGAACTTTAATCCATGCTCTCTGTGTACACAGGCAGAGCTGCAGAATTTATTATGCTGTGTATTCAATATTTATTTGCTCCACTGGCCTACTTAAAAGACCATAGACTTTCTTTTGACTTACTTGCTGATGACCTCAACTGCTGCTTTCACTTTCTCCTGGTCTTTATTGAAAGTATGAATCATCATAATTGAAGCTTCCACTGGCTCCTCTGCAAACCTCTGTGGAGAGCAATTTCATATCTTTTTCACACATCTGCATGATTACACTGAATAAAACACTGAACAGAGAAAAGATTATGAAGATCATTTTTGACCACTTTGATTACTGTATATTATTAGTAGTATTTAGGTTCTGTTTAATGCTTTCAGTCATACCATGAGAATGGCTTCCTTGATATGATGTTCTCTTTCACTTTTGGTCAACTTGGATCCAGTGAGAGGACATATGAAATAAATCCCAGAGACAGAAAAGTTGACAGCATCTTTCACTGGAACACTGCAACTCTATTGGACAAAACAATAACATACAATTGTACTTCATATAATCATTAAATGGTAGCCTTAATGCTCTCCTACCACTTATGAAAGGTTTTGCTTGCCTCATTTACTGCTGCTGTTGCTGCAGCCTCTGCCTCCAGCTCCCGTTTGACTGGAAGAAAGTTTGCATCGGACTTAGGAGATGATATTAAACAAAGTCACATAATTTGAATGCAAAGACATATTGCCCTGGGATCTTACCCTGATTTCGAATAGCATCTTGCGATGTGTGCACTTTTGGTCGCTGATGTTGCTCCATTCTTGCGAGTGCTGCAGCACCAGCTCTCTGTGCACCCTCTGTATGCACATGACGTGGCTGACTTTTGACACTCTTCTGTGTCATTTGGGGTTTGGTACTGCCAAGGGGATAAGGAACAACTTACCATAAATACATTTGGGGTTTGGTACTGCCGAGGGGATAAGGAACATCTTACCATAAATGCTTAAACTTCTTTGAATCTTTTAGATGCTTGACAGTTCAGAGGCACATCGGTGATTGCAGAAGACAGATAGCCACACACACTCTTATCAGTAGGGTTAGGCTAACTCAATCCAGATAGAGAAGGCCAAGGCTTGGTTTGATGCATTTAAACATGACATGACATGACAATATACCATATGTAGGCTATGCCAGAGCTGTCCTACTCTCAGTTGCTCTTTAACAATCTCCTCCCCTTGAACGTTCGATCGACCTTCTTATGATGTTTTTGGCTCATTTGACACCTTCTGGAGGTTGACATCCACTGTTACTTTGTAATGTCCTCTCTGACATTACCCTATTTGCATAATATCAGGCCTATTTTATATTAACGTTAGCCTATACTGTAGGCTCTCCAGATGATTCGTCATGGGCTTCAATGGCCTAACGTTATATTATATCTCATCTCATTGAATGGCCAATTCGCGTCCGAGCATGGCTAACGTTACGCCCGTAGGGGAAAAAAAAAACAAAAAAACTTAAGCTACTTTAAGAAGACAGGTCTGGCTAGCAAGTTTGCCATCAGCAATCTGTTATGATTATTTCAAATTCACACAATGCATTTTCACTGAGGAAATTGAGTACACTATGCGACTTCTGACTGAAAAGACATCACAGAAGGGTAACATAGAGATGATACTGTAGACTTCTGCGCATACGTTACCCAAATCATTCAATGTTATTATGAAGACGGTAACGTTAACATCTCTTCAAACTGGGGACAGGAACAGGAACGTTACCTTGTGTCATCGGCAAGTTTCTTTCCAGGCCCAGCTGCTTTAAATTTGACATCTTTCTTGATATCATCAAAAAACTTTTTCATGGTAAATATTGGTTCGCTCAATGTGTTTATTTTCAGGACTGTCAGATAACAACAACAACCAAGGTAATCTAGCCAGACTGTAATCTTCTTCTTCTACTACAAGTACCTCTTCTTCGTCTTTCATTGTTGCTTGAAATTTGAAGTAGCGCTTCACTGCCATCTAGAGGATTGAGGGAAAGTGAAAACCTATGCCCAGAGAAATTTTAATAAGGGGCTCTGCTATGCCTGAGACTGGGTGCATCCCATTGTAAAATTCCTCAACCCTTCCTTACCTCCATCCATCTTGTCTTTGCCCCCTGATGTCAAGGAACGATGGGAGAATGGAAAGGAATACAGGACAGAAAGATATTAGACAGGCTACTAATTAATGCATAAATTATTGTGATTGTTGATTACTGTGATAATGTAGCCGGTGGTGGTCCGCACCGCACACGGGTCTCCAACCCACCCTGCAAGCTACAAACTCCCGGCGTGGGAGTGGAACGCTCTAACCAACTGAGCTAAAAGCCAGAGCTTCTAACTCAGCGTGTTAGAAGCGCCCATGGAATTGGGTGTTGAGGATTTACACGTACTACCGCCGAGCTAGCTGGCCTCCGTTACACTCACCCTCCAAATCCTCACTCCCATCTGGGTCACGGCACCAATGTAGCCGGTGGTGGTCCGCACCGCACACGGGTCTCGAACCCGCCACCCTGCAAGCTACAAACTCCCGGCGTGGGAGTGGAACGCTCTAACCAACTGAGCTAAAAGCCAGAGCTTCTAACTCAGCGTGTTAGAAGCGCCCATGGAATTGGGTGATGAGGATTTATACGTACTACAGCCGAGCTAGCTGGCCTCCGTTACACTCACCCTCCAAATCCTCACTCCCATCCGGGTCACGGCACCAATGTAGCCGGTGGTGGTCCGCACCGCACGCGGGTCTCGAACCCGCCACCCTGCAAGCTACAAACTCCCGGCGTGGGAGTGGAACGCTCTAACCAACTGAGCTAAAAGCCCACGCTTCTAACTTAGCGTGTTAGAAGCGCCCATGCAATTGGGTGATGAGGATTTACACGTACTACCGCCGAGCTAGCCGAGCTAGCTGGCCTCTGTTACAATAACACAGAAGCATCGTAATCAGATATCCCATTTTGTGGCGGAGAACCAACCAAATGGTAGAGATGAAGAAAACACTGACGATAGGTTGCCTGTTGATAGCACCGTACCAGACAGGTGGTTGCCCCAGTATAAGTCTTTCCATGCCATCACATGACTGTAGTGGATGGCAGAGAGCAGCTACCTCACCCGGTCTCAAACCCGGGTTTCCCGGGTGCTAAAAGTCCAACCTGATTGCAACGCCAAAGAGCCAGGCAGTCAGAGCGCATACTCAACCATGGTGATAATAGTCCGTCACAGCTACCTCTCCTCTGGGAAGTGCGCCTATGTGTTGCACCCATATTGGCATCATACATGCATCCACTACTCCGTACTCCTCCTCATTCCAGGTTGCCCCACCCCACTCCCCCGTGTTTCACCCGTCTCTGGGTTCCCTCACACTAAAGTCAACCCTGGAGGTTCCTCGTATGGCTCATACGCTGGGCTCACCTCCGATGGCTTCACAGCAGCCATCCCACTTCTGACACCACATGTAATGGATGGAAGAGAGCAACGGCCCCACCCGGTCTCTGGGGTGCTAAACGTGCAACTTGACTGCAATGCCGTTGTGAGTGGACAGAGAGCTTAGACACCACCGATGTCTGAGTACAGGGGGTGCACCAGTTAAAAGTTTGGGAACCACTGCTTTATAACATCATCAACCGTCTCTGCCTTTATTTTGGTAGGACTACATGACGCTTGCGCCTGATGCTGGAACTAGTGCATGAAGACGCAGAGATAGAGTGTCTATCTGGTCAGGTAAAGAGCCATATTTGGGGCAATTCTGACTCTTTCACAGAAATATACCAATGATTCAAAGGAGCATTGGAGTCAGTGGGTGGAAGAGACACGGACAGACAGGGTGGTGATCTGCTTAGACTCTGCATCATTGCTAATTAGTTTGCAATCATTTAGATCATGCAGAATGGACCTGCTAATTGAAGTGCATTTGTATCTGTAGTACAGTTTGGAAAGACTTGGAGTTTTAGTCAAGTTTTTATGGGTTCCAGCCCAATGGTTCCAGCTCATGTTGGGGTGTAGGGGAATGAGCGGGCGGATAAGCTCGCAAAGAAAACCTTAGAGGTGCCAGAGCCACAATACCAACCAAATTAGCATATATGCGTTTGAGGAAAAGACCCAAGGACCTGCTGTTATGTGCCTTCGTTTCCTCGGCTTGAGTTCGCATTTTTACCGATAAGAGCTCCCCCTACAGCTCCCATTTCTCCGCCGAGAGGAGCTGGAGCGATGCGAAACAGTCATCAATCAAAACTGTTGTACAATCATCACAATGATTCTTAAGTTGCTGAATAAAGGTAAATTGAACTAAAAATGTTGCATAGTTTCCTTTTAAGTCTTAAGTAGCAGAATATCTCCTTGTACCAGCAGGTGGCGATATGCGGCGGTGAAGCGTGACCCACCAGAAAACCCAAAGAAGAGGAAGAAGAAGAACAAGAAGACGCTTGCGCCGGATGTGACACCAGAATATATTTACAGGTCACTACCGGTCACTACATTAACGTCTCAGCAAGATTCGTTTCGTCTCTCAAAAATAATATAATATTCGCTTTGAAGTTATATCGGTCTCAAGCTCAACGTTTGTTTACGAGGCAGAATATTAATATATATTTAGATATGATTATGGGGTTTCCATATTATGGTCTCCGACGAGGGAAAATGTTGTAGCCTAAGGGTAACAACGTTAACTTTGGAATAATATTCGTGTTAGCGACAAGATGATGCTAACGAGAGTTTAACACGGATCTGAAGAGTGTTAACCTTTGTTAACACTTTTGAGACACTTTGAAAAAGTCAAGCGATTTCTGCTCGTTTTATTTTGTAATTGTCAACACACGTTATCTAACCAACGTTATGTTTTTGTTTCCGGAAGTAAGTTCTTCTGATACAGAACGTTAGCCTAGCTATAATAACTGACGTTGAAAGTTAACAGGAGTTAGTTTGACATGAATCCCAGTTTAGTTAGATTTGTCTTGGGGTTTACTCTTATCGGAACATAAAGCACAGTTTGGAGTATATAGACCATCGGGCCACTCACGGGGTAAGTACTTTGCAGAAGTTTGTAACGTTAACGTATCGTTATGTTGACGGTGTCATGAGTAACGCAGGAGCTATCGATGCGTTGCCTGATGTCGCTATGCACATATCTAGGCCAATCTATCGATCTATGTGTGTGTATGTATAGTAAAGCTCGAGAGCTAACTTAGATGAAAGGTTAAGATTAAGGTGCTTTCCTGGCGTTATTTATGTAAATGGTTTAATTGCTCAATACGTAACGTTATTACCTCCTGTGACCATTTCGAAGCAGAGATGGGACCAAGTCAAGTCACACATATTATGCAAGTCTCAAGTCTTAAACTTTAGGCTAAGTCCCAAGTACTTTTCTCTTGGGCAAGTCAAGTCCTGTAAGTCTCATTATTGTAATTTTACCTGCAGAATCTGATCTCAATAAAGTGAAGACACAGCCTACATCACGGAATTAAACAAAATTGTAATAACTGCAGAAACCGTTTACATAGAACCAATAACGAGAAACAATGAACTGTAACATTTCCCCTCCCTCATACACAAACACTCACTAACTCTTTCTCTCTCTCTCACTCACACACATTCACACTCACTCACTCGACTTACATTTTGCCTAACACATATTTTGTTCCTGAGTGGAAAGTGTAATTTCCTGGCTTCTAGGTCTGCATTTAGAAGGATTATGGTCATTATAGTGTTTAAACTTTGCTTTTGTGGTTTTAATCGTGAAAAAATGATTTTTTGATAAAAATTGCCATTTTCGCAGGTTCTGGTGTTCTAAATTGGCATTACAATTTACACATTGTTTTTTTTTTTCAAAAAGTATTTGAATAGTGCATTGTATCAATACATAAATAATCAAGAAAACATAGATCTTTAGATCAAAATTGCCATTTCCACTGGTTCGGGTGTACACATATTCACCAGAGAGGAATAAACCAACTTCTTGAACATAGGACTGAAATTTTACATTAAATTTTCCAAGTAGTGCATCAATAGCTAGGGTGTACATCAATATATATATAGTTATTTTCAATGTGCATGTATATCAATAACTACAGAGGACATTTGTATATAAATACAAAATGGGTGGTTTTACAAGATTTATGACCAAAATGCAAATCACTTTCACGTATGAGACCCCATATATAGTCTCCCATCATGTTCTCATTGTGCACTCCTTGGCAACGCCTTTCACAGTCCATAATATCTCTCCTTGTTCTTCTGAATAAACTCCCATGTTTTCCTTGAACTTTCCTAGATGAGCATCGAGGATGTGAACTTTCAAGGGCAGACATCCAATTCTCCCAAAGTTCTTGATCAAGTCTCTCATGTTTCTCATAATTTTCTAACTTGTGGCTCCCTAAGAATCCTTCAACCACTGTCACAAAGCTATTCCAATCCCTTCTTTCCTTTGGCTAGAGTAGCTTAGGAAATCAGGCAAATAAACTGTTCAACTCACCCTCTAAAGACTTCTTGTCTGTTCACAGTTATAATGGGGTGCTCATGGCTTGTATTGGTCACCAACAGGCATGCCAAAGTAGGCCTTGTAGGCCTCACACATTCTAATGGAGGCTGTGATGGAAAACTTTGTTGCTCTTGTCTTAATAAATTGGCCATATACAGTGTATATAGTATACACAACAACTTGTTCATGAAGCTGGAGCTAAGCCCAAATTGCAATATGTGATGGAATGTGAACTTTTGTGATCAAATTGCGGCTCAAATACTGTGGAAAATGTCAAATTTCGAGACACAGGCCACAAAAGCAAAGTTAGTCTTTTCCTATTAGTTGTGGCACAACCAACCAGGAAATAACACTCTCAGCCCAGGAACAGAGAAAAGTTGAAATTTTGTTACATAGGCCTACTTAGCTATCAGTTACACCAAGTCCAGTCACCCTGGAGCAACTAGGGTGCCTAGTTCAAGGGCGAACTATGCTTCTCCGAACACCTATTGCGTCTCCATGTCTACGTCTACGCTTGCGTGTCCAGTCACATCATACTTCTACGTCGCTTGTCCTATGCCTCGGGAATGACAGACGGCATGAGCAGCGCCAAAGTCCGCCTATTCATTAACAACTGAAGCAGAACTCTGCTGGCTACTTCATGTACACAGTAGCCTATCCTATTTGGTGTGTGGGGTTGAGCTTTTGATATCTCTTGTCACAAGGAGCAGGTTATAGTGATCAGTAGGCACAAGTAAGTTGACTGGATGGAAGAAAACAAACTTTATTGCAGCCAGAGGTGTCCTGCTGTCTGCTAACTAGTTTGCTAGCTAACTAAAAAGCTAGTGATAGCGTTAGCAAGCTAGCTAGCTCAGTTTACAGACTAAAATCTATCCCTTGTTTAAAATGAGAGTGAGGTGTCACATACAAGCAATGACAATAAACCAATAGGCTACTCAAAACTATATTTGAATGATGTGACTGCTTATTAAGAGAGAAAGTTGATGTGCACTGTTGTCATAGATCTTTTAAACTGAATCCACCGGAGTTCTCCCTGGTGGAGAAGAAACCGGGAGATTGACCGATCACAGCCCTCACCTGGCCCAATGCCCTCTCCGTTCACGCACACGCATTGATGGGTAGATAGGAAATTTTGGAGGTGCACGTCGAGCCACGGAGAGGGTCTACAACAGGCTCTACGTCGTTGTAGAGGGCTTTGCGTTGCGACGCAAGTCGCATTACATAGGACCATAAATTGAGCTTCAATGGTAGCAGCCAGGATATGGACTGATTGATTCCAGATTTTTCCTTTAAGGTTCCATGCATCTAAATAGCAATAAGCAATTTTTTACTAAGTTTGGTCTGAACATTACCTTTGAAGCCCTTTAAAATTCAGCAAACACACTGTAAAATCATTCTGAGTAACGAGGTCATGCTATGTGTTGTTAATTTCACATTAGGCTATATTTAGGTCTATCAGTTTTAAGAGGTCTGTCGTCTTGTGCGGCACTTTCTGTGGTGAGGTTCTATTGATCTTGGTTCTGCTGTCCCGACTGCAGCTTTTGGTTCTCAAACAGGTGTCTGGGGACCCCCAGGGGGGTGTAAAGATTTGTAGTGTGGTTCTGTGTCTTCTCATTTTCATTTCAAATTGATGCAAAAGATTTGCTTTTACTTTTAAATTGATGCTAAGGGTCTAGGCTATAGCACAATTTTGGTCTGAGTTAGGGATGCACCGATACCAGTATCGGGTATCGGGACGATACTTTGTTAAAATACTCATACTCGTATTCGTACATAAACTGCCGACACCACGCACCGATACCACTCAACAATGAATAGACTGTTTTCACCGCATCAAAAATGAACGCAGTCGGTGTGTGGAATTGTCCTAAACGACTTCGGCCTTTAAGGGGAGACTAACAACCTGCTGAAAATTTGGCTTCAGTGATCTGTAGCAGGTGAGAAACTGAAAGCATTAGACAATGGAGCACATTTTCCAGACTAATCAGCAATGTCAGCAATTTGGGAATGCTTTAAGATAAATGACGACGATAGGAGTTAGGCACATGGTAAAATCTGTACTGCTAGGGGCTGGTCATTAAATAAGGTGGCTATTATTACAATCAACAGCTTCGTTGCATATCATTGCAGGCTACTGAGATGCTGTGATCAGCAGTGGTTAGCCAAACATAAACTTTCCTTGCGAATTAAAAACTACATCTCGACGTCTCCCAAGCACAAATGAGCCAAACCCAATCGGATCATATTAATAAACCAATTGTATATTACAGAAAAAAATCACACAGCAGTTTTCTATGTGTGTGTAAATGTTACGGTGCCGTTCTGAGCACATGCAGCTCCTAGTTACGATCAAAGCTTAGCAGGTTGCGCCATTACTCTTTCAGCCAGGGGTGGACTGTACCATGTTCTTACAGCAGACACTTTTACCACATGTGAATATTGCAATTGGTAGTCTATTTTTGTTTTAACACCCACATATAATTATTTAGGCTCCATTTCATAATGTTAAAAAAAGAAAGAAAGAAAAAAAAAAACTTGCTGTAAATATTTTGGGCTGCTTAATAAAATTCAATGATTTCAGCCATGATGACATTCAATCTGTTTTCCTTGACTACATTCTGTCTTTGCCTTTGTCAACTAGGCCTTCTGTATGCTCCATGCTATAATTTGATGAAAGTTTTTTTGTTACAGATTTTTGAGATTGTTTTCAGATTTAAACAAATTAATACATTTATAAATGTATTAAATAAATTAACTTCCACTCAATTTACAATTCTACGAGGTGCATAATATCTACAGTACACACATTTGCACATTAGGCCCAATTTTTGCTTCACACTTTCATGGAAACCCAAGATCAGAAATATCGGTATCGGTACTCGGTATCAACAAGTACACATACAAAAGTATCGGTATCGTATCGGTTTTTAAAAAAGTGGTACCGGTGCATCCCTAGTCTGAGTGTCAAGCAAGCTGATGAAATATTTCCCACCTTATGTAGAACAAGTGCTTTTTTTGTATAGGCCTACATACTACAGGTGAATAGGGTAAAAAAAATGTAATTTGCAGATATTACCATGAAACATCACCAGTTGATTACTCGCACAAAAAGGAGGGAAAAAAATGTATTGCTTGTAATTATTTAGTTTTTCATTAATAGCCTACAACAAATTTGACAAATCAAGATCAGGCCAATAATCTCTCTCTCTCTATCTATCTATCTATCTATATATATATATATATATATATATATATATATATATATATATGGGCAATTCCAGCGTTATGGACGTGACATTTTCATGCATTATTGATGAACAAATTGCCACATAACCTCCGCAAAACTAGCAGTATTTCACAATTTTGTTCATATTCTTATGCAAACTCCATGGCTGAATATAGACAAACACAAAAAATTTATATCATGATTTACATTATAAGAATATGAGCCATTCACTTTGCGTTATGGACGTGACGAAAAACGGACAAACTTTTGAGAGAGCGTAGTTTTTGCTGTGAAGTGTGTGAAATTTTTAGAGAAATGTAAATATTACTGCATTCATACCTATCAGGACACCTAAGTAAAGACAGAGAAAGACTTAATTTCAAATGTAAATGTAAAAAAAGTTGGTTTTCATCGGGAGAAATGGCGTTATGGATGTGACGTTATGGACGTGACGTCTGGAAAAACCTTCCAAAACGATACAATACAATTGTGAATGGTGGATTATAACCTGTAAAGACAGAGGCGAAATAGTAATAAAACAATGAAAAATAACTGATAGCATTGCAGCTTTGTGTGTGTTATCACCCACTTATGCCCATTATAAGCCCCTCCATAGACTTACATTATAGCTGAATAGGGTAAAAATTTTAACAAATAGATATCCTTTTGAAACTTGCTCAGATGATAATGTACATTGAGACAAAACTTTTTTGTATTGGAGGTTTTCTGAAAGAATTTGTATGTCCATGTAGATGAGACTTGAAGTTTTAAGGTGAGGTTTACTTTTTCGTGGAATTGCCCATCTCTCTCTCTCTCTCTCTCTCTCTCTCTCTCTCTCTCTCTCTCTCTCTCTCTCTCTATCTATATATATATATATATTATCTTCCATCTCAACTTCTGGTTCTTTTTGTTGTTATGAGTGGAGGCCATTGGTGTGTGATGCCTAGAGAATAATGTGAGAGTAAATATGACCCTCTGCCTCTATTTAGCTGCGCCATACTGACAATCACATTAAGGCTGTTCCAGCCACTGGAGTTTCATTGATGGATCCTAAGGAAACATCATCAAGTTTGTGGAAATTCAACAAAAAAGGTATGGTTTGAAGTGATTCATACAGTATCCTATAGCCTATGGATTTTACGCCTCCACCACTCACACAAAGATTATCAACTTACATTAGGCAACATTTTAGTTGGTCTATTAAATGACTTCAAGTGGTCCGGTGACTATGGTCACAGATCAAAATGTGGATCAGTCCATGAATCAGCAGAGTTTTTCCTGTGCAGCTATTTTGTGCATATTTGGACTAATATCTAATCCAAATATTGGATTGGTAAGTCCCTAAGTAGGCTGACATAAAGAAATAGGCTAGGCTACACAAATAATTCACTGAACGTAATCAGACCTCTTCCCTCCTACTAACTGAACTGTTGTCCAGGAGACTTGAGTAAAAACTGTCACTGAGGCAAGTGTTGTGTTATTCTCTTGAAATCATGTATCATTTAAGAGGTCATGTGCTGTTTTATTTAGGGTTAACTGAGAAAAACAGGTTCCAATTGAGAAAATTTGCCAAATTATGCAGAATGTATTTGTTTATTTCAAGTATGTTGCATATTAAAGGAGAAGTTCGGTGTGATAAGGACCCAAAGTGTGTTGCAACATCAAAAAAAGTTGAAACATTTGCTGGGGAGCAGAATTTTGACAAATTTGTGCAGACCGGAGAAAAAACACTTGCTAGTTGTAGCTTCCGGAGGCACCCAGTTAGGGGATAAGTAGCTATCTGTACAGTTGCCTAGTTTTAAAAGTCGGAAATGTCATAATACTATGAACAAAGTGTGGGGCTATTTTGAGCCATTCTTCAACTAGCAGGTGGTTTTCTCCGGCCTGCACGAGTGTATCAAAATTCTGCTCCTGGCATACTCCAACTTTTTATGATGTTACAATATACTTTGGGTTCTTATCACACTGAACCTCTCCTTTAAACAGTAATGAGTTTTTATATCCTCTGTCTGTTTTGTGTGTGCCTTCTCTTTCCAGGTGTGGGTCAGTGTAGTTTCTCCAGAGCAGAAAGAGTTGAATATCCAGGGAGCATTTCTTTTAAAAGTCCACTGAAGAGCAGTTCCCTGGACAGTCATCTTAAAAAGACTGCAAGTGTGGATGTCAAGGAGCACCTGTCACCCTACAGGTCAGAGCCTGTCATAATTTTTATTGGTTATAGTTGCAGAAGAATAAGTTATTTAGAGGTGCTATGCAAGTCCGGCTAAGAATCAAACAAAGCTCTTCACATAGAATTGTGTAGTTGATGGAGGAAGACGCTATCAAAATGTTTCACAGTTGGCAGGAGACAGAGACTAGCTCACGAAGGCACACATTTGTGGTTTTCTGTAAAGATCATTGCAGAGAAAGGGGCTCAGATCATTGTCCACGCTCATACACACCCTAGGCTCTGTCTGTGCCAGGTCTTGTAGTGCAAACACATAGGTCGCAGATCAGCCTCACGTCTGACCGTGAGACTCCCGATACTAATTAATAATGCTTGTCGCATAATGTGAACACTGGAGAGCTCACAGACGCGTCTTGTTTTGTCATGTCGTGGCTAAAATTGGGTAATCTGAACTTGGCATTTGTTAAAAAACAACGACAAAACACTACACGCTTGTGAGCTACTGTGCACGTTTGTATAGCCCTCTACATAATAGGCTACATACAGGCTACCTGTGTCTGCTGAATTTATTTGCCTGCTTTCATCTTTAGATAGCCTACTGCTTCAACACCATTATTGTTGCAAAAGTATTTTAAAGGTGTTTAAAGACGACAACGTGAGTCATGTTTCTTGATTGGCTGTTGCCCTGTGAATCGCTTGTGACTTCTCCAAATATCTAGCATGCTAGATGTCCCCCGACAACTTGTATCAAGCCCACGATTGCCATAAATTGTATCGGAGAGTAATTCACACATGACTACTTGCGATTAGTACTTGCGGTTACCTCACGATTACCTGTGATTTCTAATCGACCCTGCGACCTCAGAATCGTCTCTAAAATCGCGTAATGGCTTTAAAGGAAAGTACCGGAGTGAATTCAAGTATAGCCCTGTTCAAAGAGCTTGTTAAATGCGCTAGTTAGCGAGTGGAACAAAATAATTTGGTACAGCACAGACCGAACGCGGACGCAGAAGCGAACAGGCACTTTAGACTGAATCAATGGCACCTGACTGTTGGAAACCGAAAGTAAGATCTGAGGTTACATTGACTCAATGTTAAGTGTTTCGCGTTCATGTTAGGTCTATGCTGTTCAAAATTCTTTCATTTCATGCGAAATATATTGCTGTTAGAAGGCTCGTGCAGCAGGACTATGCTTAAACTTACTCCGGTATATTCCTTTAAGGGAAGAACATAGTTGAATATCGAATAACGGTGGTATTTTGCTTAAATGTGTGAAATAAGCCCATTGTTGGCACTGGTTATGTAAAGTAAGCTACATAACAGATAAATAAGAGTTTTACTTAGGCCTGTTATAGTCATAGTCATGTTTATTTATATAGCACAATTTAAAACACGTGTCAAGAAATCATTACCATTATAATACTCCACATTTTATTGAAATTGGGTTATTCACAGTCTCACCTTACATAGGTGGGTAAAAGCAGTTTGGTCTCAGTCCATGTATTTTCCTAGTCTGGCAACCTCAGTTTTAGCTTTAGCTTGGCATAGACGCTGTTATGTAATGTTGCCAAAGAGTTGCTATCTGGCTACTTTACATTCCAGCGCCTATGCTAAGAAAAAGGTGAAATCGGGTTACCAGACTAGGAAAATGCTGTTCTTTTGCGCACTATGTAACTCCAGGTAAGGGGGTGAATAAACCATTTTCATAAGAAGATGGAGTATTCCTTCAACAGTTTTGCTGTGTGGACCCCACAGGATGTTTATGTAATCATATGTGTCTGTTGACGATGCATCTTGCGTGTTTCATACAGGGTATCATCTTCACACTCTGGGTTACCATTGCAGCTTGAAGATCAGACACAAATTGTGGTGACCAATGTCATTCCTTCACCCTTTAAACCTGGGCTGAGTCAAATTGTGTTTCAGCGTGACACTCGTTCTGCACAGACTACCAAGCCAGCCAGCACACTTTCTTCCATGGTCAGTGATACATCAGTTCACTACCTAAATGACCAGTCTAAATCTTTCAATGTAACGCGGGAACCAGCACATCATTTGGCTACTCCCAAAGGAGCCATTTCTTGCTCAAGCACCCAAGACCAACAGTCCAGCCAAGGATTTCACGAGCAGATGGAGTCCTTGCAAAATTCAAGTCCAAATTGTACAAGTCAGAGACTACAGAGTTTGCGGCGTCAGCAGACTGATGATAAGTTGGAAAAGCTGAAGGACCGAATTCGCAGACAGCGTGAGCATGTTGAGGAGACCGCAGACAAAAAGGAGTTACTAGGAAGTGTGGAGAATCCTGTGGGCAGTGCGCAACTAAACTTGCAGTCCTGTAAAACTGTACACTCTGCTCATGTCCGTAAAGTCATCACAGCTCCTCCTGTTCCTGCTTACAAAGGTACAAAGAATTTGTCTGTATTCACTGTCATTCATTCATTCCTATTTACTCTTCATTGGTAAACCTGACTGTGATTTTCTGAACTCGATAATTCCAGGATTCAACACCACTGAGATTAACAGTCACGCTCCTGTTGTGAAAACCTGTCAAGAGGACTTAACTCGGCTGAGACGAGAGATTTACAGAGACTTGACTCGCCAACTCACAGGTAAATTTGCAATGTGAAGCCATGACCAGTTATTTTACCACCATCAGGTTGTTTATTTATGTTTTCGATTTGTGTCAGGAGAGGGCACCAGAACGTCAGTACGATGTCGAGAACGCTCGAAGGGCAAGAAGTCAAACAGACCCATCAGAAAAGTTCACAGATCAGACTCTGTTGCTGACTCTGAACCCAGGCAAGGTATGAATACTGAATGCTCCATTATCTGTTAGATCTGTAGATAAACCACAGGATATGATTTCACTCAAAATCTAAAACAACATTGTGTACTGGTCACACTTAAGCGGCGATAAATGAAAAAGTAGCTGCTGCGAAGAGTTAATGTTAAATCGGTAATCTGCTTTATTATCCATCCCCCTTTTTTTCTTTTTTTTTTTTTTTAAGACAAGCATGGCTTAAGCCTAACAATACCTGACACAGTCAGCGTATCCAAATAGGCCGACATAGCCTAGGTTGCAACTTATACTTATAACAATACCTGACACAGTCAGCGTATCCAAATAGGCCGACATAGCCTAGGTTACAACTTACAACAAACCTTTTCCTCAAGGCTATTGGCTTCTAAAGTCATTAAGTGTCATCTGACATTGTACCAATTAGGCTACTTGCAGTACAGCCACACTCATGGCACAATCATAAATTGCTGTGAAACAGGTCACATTAATTAAATCCAACTTGACGAATAAATTGTATGAGTTTAAGGTTTACAAAAAGTATGAGGACTGTAGGCTTATCTCCTGCACCAAATCAATAAGGAACATATATGCATGATGAGGAGACCGGCAGGGAGGGAGCAGTGTCTGTGTGCGCAACAGAACATTTGTTGCGTGTGCTTTCCAATTGGTTAATCATTACAGGCATAGGCAAGAAATTATTGCAAATACCGTAAGTAGCGCTTGTGTTTATTGATCGTAAACCAACTAACGTTGACAGCTAACTTTGACGCTTTGGTGACTTTAGTGAACTGCTATTAACGTGCAGATTTTTTTTTCTGTAAAGATGAGCATGGACAATTTTGATAAGCCACGTCCACAGGCTACGCGTATCCAAAGACATAGCCTAGGTTACAACTTACACTTATAACAATACCTGGCACAGTCAGCGTATCCAAATAGGCCGACATAGCCTAGGTTGCAACCTTACAGTCAATGGTTGCAACTTATACGGATGGGACCCAGACTCAGGAGCCCATGAACACATACAGCGAGAGGAAGGTTGGGGGTTGTTTACGCTTTTCTTATCTGACATGGTGTCAGTTTGTAGGCTCATTACTGATACTTACAGGTGATAATGGTGTTTTACAGGTGATAATGGTGAATAAAATAAACTTTTGCACTGAACTGATTTTAGGCAAAGACCACTGCCCAAGCTTTCAAAAGTTTTATTAATCATAAATTCATGAAGAATTGACTAGCAGTGGTTGACACCAACATCAAGGGCTTGTAGCATCTATGCCAGTCCTCCTGGTATTATTGCCAAATTGGTTTTGAGGACATTAAAATTCACTTGAGGTGTAAGGTGGGCATGCCCATTGTGCCCCCCCCCCACACACACACACACACATACACATATACATATACTACTCTCCCCTTTCACCTTCATTGGCCCAAACACCATACACAATCACAGAAAAGTCCCTGACCCTTGAAAATGCACCTGGCACAATGTCCCCTGAATCATCACTTCCTCTTCATCTTCCTGCCAATACCTGATCACCCTTTTTCAAACACACACACACACACACACACACACACAGACACACACACCAGACAACCTGTAATATATTTTCAGCACACTGCCCACTCCACCACCCCTATCATCATACCTCTCCCCTCATACAACACCACACAAACACCAGGCCCATTCGACTTTGACTTCTCTTTCCAGTCACCTGGTAACTCTTGGCCCAGAGTTGTGCGCAGGTAAACAGACAATTTATGGCGTTGCATAAACCTCCAACACCAGTGGGGGGATGCCATAAAGTCAATGATGCCACACACCTTGGCCAGGTCTAAAGCTTTCATACGGCTTTGCAGGTTGATACAGATCTACCTGTCTCTCATAGAGATTGTATCTAGGCCACAAGTTCCTCTTCCAGCTGCGGATGGTCACATTTTATGCCACGGTTCGCCTTCCTCCACCTTGGAAAACTTTCAAGCTTCTCCTCATTAGCACACTATCACCTGGTAATGCTTTCATCCATGCTATATTCCCATCCTGCTGCTGTATTGACCTTTTCTTTTGCCGTTTCTATCACTTTTAATTTGAATCCAGCGTGACCGATGACGCTTAAGATGAGTAGTCTCCATTTTGTGGAGTGCAGTGGAGTGCATAATCAACGTCAATTCTTGTCTTCACCTTTGACTCGCGGGACTAGCTTACATCCGCGCACACACACACACACACACACACACACACACACCACTAGGCTATACTATGGAAATATGAATGAAATATAGATCAATATAGGCTACATTTTTATTTTGAATGAATTTTGGCCCCTTGCTTTTTTAAAGGAATTATCAGGAGTGAATCAACTTGTAGCCCTGCTGTTTTATGTGCCAAGTGCTATTGATGGCCACATCAGTGACTGAATTTTGTGTAATGTGCAATGCAGACTAAGATAGCAAAACGGCAGCTAACGGTAACAGAAAGGGACATGTCAAAACAAAACCGAATCAATCAGGTTTCGTTTTTATATGTCGCATTCTGTTAGTGTGTCAGACAAAAAATGTATTCCCATGTATTTAACCTCCCCCATATATTAACCTCAGAACTGCTTTTATTTTGCAAAATTTACATATTAGCCGAGGTTTATGAACGGGAAATAACGGCAGATTTTTTGCATATTGGTTGTGCAACTTTGCATGAAATACTATAAGAATATTTTTTTAGTTTATTTTTTAATGTATCGTGTATAAATTATGCCACATTTCTTTAGTAGCAGCAACAAGTGCATCTACATGGCGTGAGGGGCAGAAGTTGGTGAAGATGGTATTGGGTCCTCCACTACAGACGCAGCCCAAAACCAGTCCTGTGTCTGGAGATGTGGCGCTGAGGATAGGTTTGTCATTTTTCTTTATTCCCTTAAATCTTATCTGATCAATACAAAATTCTGGGAAATATTTGAAATTAGAAAGATTGCAAACATGTGTACTCATGCTTGTTACATGTGAAAGTGAGAAATCTTATAATTAATTTCTTCATGCCATGTAATTCTTAGGTATTTACATATCATCTGCATTAGGTAGCCATTATGTCTAGTCTTGTGTTTGATTTTGTAAGGAATTGATACTTTGCACAACTACAGGAGATAGGAGAGGCCGAAAGGCGTCTGTGACATTCTTGTGGTGGTGAAATGAATTCATTTTGGAATAGAGCATCTGATTAAGTAACTTTGTTACAACAAGTAAATCTGAGTCTGAGTAGGATTACACAGCACATACTATGGAGGTGGGAAGTTATTTTCAGGAAATAGGAAGGTGGAGGTAGAATGTATAAATTGCATAAAAAATAGCAACAGAGAGAGAAAAGGTGTAGGAGTGCAGTCCAGTTCAGTTTGAGAGGATTTGCATAATGTGCCATTGTTCAATGTTCAGCAGCCAGACTGCTTGGGGGACAAAGCTCTTTACCGTTCTGAAGGTAAGAGTATAGGGTTCCCACAGGTCAGTGAATTTCTGGAATATCAGGGAATTTCAATAAAGGCTGTTCCAGACAGGGAAAGTCAGGGAATTTGATCATTTTGCATGAAAAGTCAGGGGAATATCAGGGAATTTTGTTTCTAATGTGGATCACCAAACAGAGCTTGCTTAGTATTTTTCAACAACTTATAACTGAAATGATTTTATACCCTGATCGGCTGATTCATGCTGTAGAGCAAAGGGGTGACGATGAAAATGGCCTTTTCTGCTCAGCGCCCAATCGGAATATTACGGTAGACATTTCTTGCATGGGAGGTCATGGAAATTCTGCTTTTTGGTCAGGGAAGGTCATGGAAAAGTCAGGGAATTTTAAGTCTGATCTAGAGTGGGAACCCTGGAGTTAAGATGAGGTAGCCTACTATATTCATCCATAGGAAATTCAAGATGTGTGAAGTTAGCCTTTGAAATCTAGACGCCCCTAGTGGCAGAAAATTCTTTTTGTACGGGGTTGGCTTGCCCGGCTAGTGGGCAGTTACTGTATGGTGCGATATATTCTGCCTGATGGCAATAGGGAGAAGAGTGCGTGGTATTCATGTGATGAGTCCTTCACAATGCTTGTGGCTATGCGCAGAAAGCAAGTGTTGTAGATGTCAGAGCTGGAAGGGAGAGAGGTCCCAGTGATCTTTTCAGCTGTTTTCATGATCCGCTGCAGGGTCTTTTTGCAGCAGCAGCAGCAGAGCAGTTACTATACCACACTGGGATGGCACTGCTGGGGATGCTCTCAGTGATCCATCTGTACAAAATAGTCAGGATAGGGGGAGGAAAGGTCTGGCTTCTGTAGCTACCGCAGGAAGTAGAGATGTTGCAGGGATTTCTTGGTGACGTAGTGGTGGTCCGATTTTGATGTACTGTATATTGTTCTATATCCGTGGTTCTGAGTCCATGTGAGGTTGCCTGTAATGTGGATGCCCAAATGTGGATGCCCATAATGCTCTGAATCGGACTGGTGTGGAGTGTGCTTGGCTTGGCTTGGCTGATTTCCTTTGTTTTGTGTTATTGAGAAGTATGTTGCTAAGAGTGCACCAGTTGCTGAGGTGTCACCTCCTTTCTGTACAGGACCTCCTTGTCTCTGCTCATCACACCCACCACAGTTGTAATTTGATGATTTGACAGTCATGGGTTGGGAGAGTGTACAGTAGAGGGTTGAGCACACAGCCTTGTAGTTTTCCTGCTAATATTATTCATATTTTTTCCAGGTGGAGTGGCACACCCACCTAACGGTTCACTATCAGTTGAACTGAATCGAGGCCAAAAAAATGAAGATGGGAAGGCTGCTGCAGTGCATCTCTCAGCTGATATTCAAGACATCTTGGATGATCTCGAGTTAGATACAGCACCAAGGAAAGGTGTTGAAAAGGTGGCTAAAAAACCTCCAAGAGTAAAAACGAAGGATTATGGCTCTGTTGGTCTCAGTCTCACTGCTAGTACTACAAGACTCTCGTCTAAAGAGGCCCTTAAACCTGATCAAGTCCGCAGAAAACGGCACTATGATTCTGCTGCAGTGCGACAGTATATATCCCGCCAACAGGTCGAGCGCCGACGTCAACAAACTGAGGAACGTCGCAGTCAGCTGGAAGAAACTGAGAGAAGGAATCAGAGGCTCCAAGAATTATATAGGAAACAAAAGGAAAGCTTCAATAAGACAACATCTGCTGCCACTACTCCCAGTGTCACGTCAGCATCCAGATGTCTGCTGGAAACGTCCACTAAAATGCTTCCAGAACAAACCCATCTTGAGACGGACGTCCTATTCCGTCCTTTCACCAGCACCCATCAGCAGGTATTACCAACATTAGGTCATCTATGGCCTTGTGTGTACAAAAATGTTTACACCACTGGTCTGATGTACACAGAGTGAGCTTAACATGAGCAGGTACTTTACTACATGCCAACTTTGTTCACATTGTCAAGAGTATTCCTTCGGCTGGAGTAACACAAGTATTAATAGCCTGCAGTTTTGCATGGCCCCATAAACAGCTACAATTTTCAAAGGGGCAGTATGAAAGGAGAAAATCACATGCATTGCATGTGGCAGCCACAAATTCAGAGAATTTTTCATTTTTTTATATTCTGTAGAATTTATATATTAAAGGAACACCAAAGTAAATGAGTAAATATATTTTAAAGGAACACAAAAGTAAATGCGTCTCTTACCAGACCTGTCAAAGAGCCTAGAAGTAGCGTATTTGGACACTAGTTCAACAAGCGAGCAGTGTGGTGGATTTTAAGAATGATTCACTACATTATTTTCGTAGTTTGTTTTTATATTTGTCTGCCTCAATGTAGTGACATTCAATCTGGGATGAAGAAGACATCTCATAAACGATGGGGGCATGAAGATTCTCTGCCTTCCAAAGTGGGGAATGACAGACTTCCACATAAAATAGGCCTAATGAATTTAATCCCAGGAGACGTGATTTGGCTTTGGTATTTCAATATTTACAGCTTACATGCAGTTACGATCTACAAAAGTGTTGACATCCAAGGCAATATGCCATTTCGCCTTGTAGTGGCGCTTGACCTTATTCCAGCCTTCAGAGCGCGTAAGAGATAATCATCTTAAGTCCATGGGAGAATGCGTGCAACTTTGACTTATGAGAGAAATGCCCAGATTTCGGGGTTGCTCCACCCAACTACCCCCGGCTGCGTACTTACAGCCTCAATGTGGGTTGGGCTCAATGTTGAGCTCGCTAACCTACAGCCTATCAGCACAACGCCTAGTGGAAAATCCCTTCTTTCTTGACTGTGGCAAAGTTGTATGTTTTTCAGGGCCAGTCACTGCTGAGAATAACTGTATTGTCCTGGGGAGAGCAAATGGTTGAACTATAAGCTACACTGAAACGCATGACAAGATAAATGACAGATTGTGAAGTTTAAACAGGGCCACTGCTGAGAATGACTGTATTTTCCTGAAGAGACTGAATGGTTAACATGATGAAACAGAATTACCTCTGTGCAAGTTATGAATGAAAGTAATGAATGATGAATATTGTAATATTACTGCTGAAATTTGACTGTAGTTTGTGGGGAGAGCGAATGCAAAACAATAGGATAGGCTGCACACTAAAAAAATGGTTTAACTTTGAACATAATATCTGTGATGCATTTCCATGTGTAAAACATGTACAGACTGTCAGTTTTTACCGAATATTCCAACTAAGCACCACCTAGCCTAAACAAAAAAGGTAAACTGAGGTCTAAATTCAAAGCAACACAATGTTATGTAACCATACAAACATGTAACCAGTCTAAGTAGCCTTTTGACTGCCAGTCTAGTTGGTTGTATGTTTCGTTAACCAAAAAAAATCTTACATAGCTTGCTCTCACAATTTCAACAAATACGAGCCAGGGTCCCCGCGGGTCCTTAAAAAGTCTTAAAAAGTCTTAAATACAATAATCGGTTTTTAAGGCCTAAAAATGTCTTAAATTGCCCGGAATGACTGGAATTTTCCAGAAGAAGGTATTAAATTTATTTGACAGAACGAATGAAACCTCCATCCGGTTATTTTTGACCGTAATTTAAGAAGTGACCAGCGTACCTTTTGGGGGCAGTGAATTGAATAATATCTCCCGGAATCTAGAGCTAGCAAGCCAGATCATGCACGTGAAACATTTACCTCTACATCGCGCATCTTAATATGCGCGCATAGAGAGTGAGCGAGAAGGGCAGAGAGAGAAGGGGTGCCTGACGGAACGGTGTGTGTGTGCGTGCCTTTCATTATGGGCGGGCTTTTAACTCTGTTTGATGAGTCGAGGCAAACTTCAGTTCAGTCAGTAGCCTACGTTAACGTCAACGAGATCGTAATGGCAGAGAAAGAGCTAAAGACAAAGATGAAAGGACGTGAGATCATATGTCAAAGATTATTGTGCATGAATGACAGCAGGTAACCTTAAAATTGCCCCTACCTCTACCCACCACCCGACCCTTCGCGATATAAAAACAGCGAACGCATTTAATATTGCGATGTGGTCGCGTGCGCTTATGAGTTCCAAATCTATCAGTTTTTTTTTCTATTTAATAACTCGGTGAGTTTTTCTCTCCCAAATGTCATACATATATCATTTGAAAGAACGCCACAAGAGCCACTCACCTATGGTGGTCACTAGTTGTGATAAACGGTTTATCCTACAGATTAATTAATGATTTCGAAGTACTGTAGGCTATTGTGGAAACAGGTAGGCTATGCATGATGAGCCATATCAAATAAGCTGCATTCCAACAGGTAGCAATAACACCACTATACATACCAATAACAGCTGTTTTTAGCCTCCAATTTTAGGCTGAAGTGGTCATTTCAGACAGGCATCCCATGACTGATATGTTGGTCAAAAAATACCCTGTGCTAATTAGGCCACTGATTCAGAAACATAAGGTAGGCTATTGTAGCCCATTTCCTCCAAGGGTTTAGACACACTTTCAATTAAATTATTTAGAATGAATATCAGGGAATTTAGCAAATTGCAAAGAAAGATTGTCCAAGGCATGTTCCTCATTATTATCCAAAAAGGGTCCAAAAGAATAAAAGACTATTTGCATCACATCAAACTGAGAATTCAACAGTAAATGCCATTAAAGTCTAAAATGAAATAAATTTTGGTTCAGTTGTAAGAAATATTACAACCGACTGCCGAATACAACTCAGCCAGGCTGCTATATGACCTCATTGAGCATTCAAATAATGTGCAATGCATTAGATAATTCATTTGATTAATTGCTATGAGAAGCTATCTAGCAACTTGTTAAAATGCACCAGATTGCAGGAAATGGAAACAAATTTTTCCAAAATTCCTTGGGGGAGAACCCCCAAACCCCCTGCTACTTCTCTACACAAATGCATCCCATATTCCTCATTAGTCGACAAGTGCCCCCCCCCCCCCCCCCAAAAGTGAGTAGTTGCGCCCCTGGTCTTAATTTTTCCATTTAGAGGTCTTGAAAATGTCTTAAAAGTCTTTAAATTTGTACTTGAAAAATGTGCAGATACCCTGACGAGCAAGGCATTTTCATAATACTACAACGACTCCTTGATCTCCACATCCAATCCAACCAATGGTGTAAATGTCTCGAATGGCTTCCAAGTGTTACCAGTGTGCATGTCTCATTTGTCTATCGGCCTATCGACCTATGCATTACCCGTAGCCTACCTTAGACAGACCTCACTGTAGGCTACATTGTAAAAGAGGTCCGCAGATGAGGACTTCTCGCTCCACCCAGAATGCAAATCTGACCTTGAGTGCGTATCTAACCCATCTTTTTTTACTTTAGTCCCCTGGAGAATTCGCCCCCATGTGTGCAGTGAGGGAGGGAGAGCAATAAGGAGTGAATGACAGTGGATTTCATTTCAAGTCTCAGTTCTGACGTTATCTAACTTTTGCATTAATGGAACTGATATTGTTGTTGTCCTATAAGATTTCCGTACTATTGGTGAAGTTTTAACTGGGATATGTGTGCAATTGCAGAGACCGCTGTACCAGCCCTCCAATGAGTCTGATAAGGAGAATAAACATCAGAACCGACCCCAAAGTGCATCTAGTGGTGACACCTCTGTGCCTGAGTCTCCAGTACAAACGTAAATTTGAATGCTCATTATGTTTTTTTTAAATATATTATAATTTTTCCTTTAAAAAAAGAAAAAAAAAAAAAAAATCTACACATTTTATATTGTTGTTCTTTTGTATCTGGACAGGAATGAGTTTGACGTACCTAAAACATCCTCCTGCGTGCAAAGCAGTGGCCAGTGTTCTTCACCGAGAGCTGTTCCATCAGGAACCCCACCAACACAAACCTATCCCCAGTGGCTGGGCAAAGAATACAAGCACTCGGCTCCCAATGCCACCGTTTTGCATGCGTCAGCCCTTCCCAGTTCTGTAACAACCATGACCAGCCGAATGAGCCGTCTCGAAGTCTTGAAGTCCACAGCTACTTCCCTCTCCAACCGAATTGAAAATGAAGCTCGAAAATTGCTCCTCACTTGTAAGGGTAGCCAGCTGTGTGTTTCAGAGTTGGGTGTGGACCTGGGCAGTTCCAATATCAATGCTGTTCCCAAGCCAGACCACTCGGAGGAGAACATTCTGAAGCTGCATTGTTCAGGCTTGACCCCTTATGATGACTCTCTTCCTGGTGTGGGGAATTTATACACATGCAGAGAACCAAACACTATGAAAAATGTAATACCCTCCTGCATAAGAGAGAGAAACATTGGTCAATTTGAAGAAGAGAAAAGCATTTGCCATCATGACCATCTAGGCTCTAATTCAAGCTTCATCAGTGAGGACAACCAGACTGAGAGGAAAACCAGTTCACAGCAGTCATCCATGCATGTTACAGTTCTAGATATTGACTGCATTCAACAGGAAAGTATGCCTTTGCATCAGATATCTGTCGTTAGTACTGGGACCGACAAATTGTTTACCAGTGCAGTACCTCAAGATGCCAGTACAGCTACTTGGAAAGAACTGACAAAGGGGAGTCCTCACAGTGTCATTAACATCTTCACCAAATATCTTCCCAACAACAGTAACAAAGGTCAGTGTCACATCCTGATTCCAGAAACTCTGCGCTCATAATAAAAAATGGTATCTCTTCAGCATCAACATGGGTTCAAGTTCAAGTTTATTTATATAGCACATTTTCATACATAGCTGTCATTCAATGTGCTCAAAAAGGATAAAGAAAAGAAAAATAATAACAATTAACTAATAATAATAATAATAATAATAATAATAATAATAATAATAATGGGAGTATAGGGGGAAAAAATCAAAAACATTAAGATCATGAGAAACAAAAACAAAACAAAAGTAAAAATATGTACATATAAACAAAAACTTGGCAAAAAGAACCAATAGCTCTTCACTATGAAGGTATTAATCAAAAGCAATGGAAAATAAAGCTGTTTTGAGCTTCTTTTTAAAACAAGCTGTTGTGGGGGCAGATCTAACATCTATAGGAAGCTGATTCCAACAAAGAACAGCATAATGGCTAAAAGCCATTTCACCTTGTCTAGTATTTGCCTTAGGGACTAGAAGCTGACCAGTTCCACTAGATCTGAGGCATCTACCAGGAGTATATTTCACTAACATTTCAGCAATGTAGTTTGGACCCATACCATTTAATGTCTTAAAGACAAGTAGTAAAACCTTGAACTGAATTCTGAAGTGAACTGGGAGCCAATGTAAAGATTTTAGAACTGGTGTTATATGCTCTCTCCTCTTAGTTTTTGTAAGAAGTCTTGCTGCAGCATTTTGAATGACTTGCAACTTTTTAATGGACTTTTTTGGGAGACCAGTGAGTAGAGCATTGCAATAATCAAGCCTAGATGAAATAAATGTATAAGTCTCTCTAAATCTTTCTGTGAAACAAAATGTTTTATCTTATCTATGTTTCTGAGGTGCCAAAAAGCAGATTTGGTGATGGACTTAATATGATCATTAAAATTTAGATCACCATCCATGATCACTCCTAGGTTCTTTACAAGAGTTTTTGTTTGAAAAGACTTTGATTCTAAATAGGCACCATGGGTATATTCAGTGCACCTATAGTTCTGTTTTGTTTATACGTTTATTCATATGAAGTCGTTTTATGAATGTGGTTAATATTTTGACTTTAACATCAGGTGCCTTATTGACATTATAGATATTTGATAAACATGTTTGATGGAGAAGAGTGATTTTTAACAGTCTCAGAAAGAGATTTTTTTTTTTTTTTTTTCCTCGCTGTTTGAAAATCATTTAGATTCTTGACACCGGTACTTGTTTGTTGTTTTCTCTACCCAGTAGTGTATAATAGGAGTGAGAGATTCAGCCCCATCACTTCCTCTGATCATTCAGAGGGCCACCAAGAGAATAACTTCACCTCAAATGGTACTAACTCCAGTGGACAGAAAGTCATCCGAAATCCAAACAGATATAGGTATGTCAACACATTTTTCCTTCAAATGGATTTCTGTTTTCACAGCTGTTGTCTATAAAAGTTTTGTTCAGATTTGGCAAAACGCTGTTGTAATGCGAAATCCTTATTGAAGTGTAAAACTGCCAAAATACTATTATAGCCTTTATGTCTACATGCATGTCGCATGTCTCTACACATGAACTTCAGCACACATATAGGTTTCTTTTTTTTGTGATCAAATTTTTCTTTATTTTCATGGGGGAGTACACACATAAACAAGGAATGTACAGTAATAGTGGTTATCCGCCAATCATTTCTCTAAACAAACCCCCCTCCCTCCGCATTCTCCATTTTTTTACCCACTAGAACCCACCCATTCCTCTCCCACATCCCACCCCTCGTATGAAATAAAATAACAAAATAGATAAATAACAATAAAACCGGCATGCCTACTAAACCTGCTACCTTGAAATTAGGGTTGTTAATGAATAATCGATTATCGATTATTTGTTTGTTAAGGCTTGTTCGAATAAAAATTAAAGCTTAGCGAATAATCGTTTAATTTATTGCGCATTAGAGCAGCCACATCTTCCGGTACGCTATTGCGCAACAACGAGGAGAGGTGAAGGAGGTTAGGAGGAGAATAGCAGTGTGGGACCATTTCTCAAGAAACATGGGCCTATAGCTTATAAATTTCAATGCAATTACAGTGACACTGTTACTACCAACGTCATTTAAAAGGCTGTCTGATACTGGAGAACTGTTCTCATATCAGCTAGTTTGGCAAAAAGTATGTGCGCATTGCCTAGTCGCGATGTTTTCTCCGATGTGAAGGGAAACAGGCATGCTGTTGATAAATTGGTTACTGCTTATTAGGCCTACGTAATTTGAGAAAAAAATGTTATTCGTTATTTAACGTAGCCTACTTGGCTACTGAAGGCTATTACAGAACGCGTCAATTTTTTATAATAATTGTCTCTGCCTCGGAAAGCATGAACTTGTGATCCACTGGAATATGCATACCTGTGTGCCTTGCTCGCCCGCCCTCTCGTCCTGAGTTTGAACAAAACTATGTGAAAGTTCTTCCTATCACCAGCTGTTATCCGTTGGCAATTTTGGTCAGAAAAGTTCCATATTTCGTCGTGCATTCAAAAATGCTCATGATAGCCTGTGCTGCATTCAAAACATTGTGACAAATCTAGCCAAGAGCTGGATTCTTATTTCACAATCTGGGACGTCATTAAGCTCTGGATAAAAGTACAGTCGAAAAAAATATTTAACAGCATAAACAAAAGCTACATTAGAGCTCAAATAACTGACGGTCAATTCCTTCACGAAATCCCTAAACATCGCAACCAGGTCTACACGGTTGATGTGGTGCAAGTTCGGACCTTAATGCACACTGATCCTTTCGCTCTCATGCTGCGGAAGGCCAAAATGCTGTATTTCCTTGATAACTTTGGAGAAATATAAGGCATTTTATGTGCGGTTTTTTTTACATTAATTTGCGTGGGGAAGATGGGCGCAAACCCATGTATGTAGACTATGGCTCTGAAAGTGGGCAAATGACGTCTTTTTTTCGCAAATAATCGATTAACTGTTTGTTAACTTTCTGAATAATCGAACATGAAAATTTCTGAAAAGTCCCAACCCTACTTGAAATAGATAGGGATGTAAATATAGGCATACATGAACATAAGAAAGAAAGAAAAAAATAAAGAAAGAAAACAATAAATAAATAAAATAAAAAAAAATAAAATAAAAAAAAATGTAAAGTTTGGGCCTGAGCCGGTTCTTATGTGTCGTGAGAATTATGGACTCTGGGACAAATAGGGAAGATATAACTGTGTTGCTTTCTTAATAGTGTTATTGTATGCTTCTATGGTGGATTCTTTTGCGTTTTTGGTCTTGGCTATGGAAAGTTCTAAGGAAAGGACATCTAAGAAGCCTAAATGCCATCTATGGGTGCTAAGACAATGAGGAGGTTTCCAACTCATAACTAAAATTATTTTGGCAGCAGTTAAACCAGCTAACCATAATCTTCTCTGAGTGAGTGTAAGATTCAAAGATGAATCGTCATTCAGGAGTAACAGTCCTGGGGTGCAGGGTATCTGAGAATCCAATATGCTCGAAATACTGGTAGAAATTTGAGACCAAAAGTACTTCACAGGGGGGCATTCCCACATCATATGCATATAAGTTCCAATGGATCTAGTATTGCATAAAGAACATAGGGGGGTAGGAGCAAGTTGAAGCTGACAACGAGGGGTTAAATAAAATCTATGGATTAATTTAAAGTGTAAAAGTTGGTGATTCGAATTTCGTGAAGTCAACATTCGTAAATCAACATTCCATACTAAAACTATCCCCATGGGTCTTAGAATAGTTTTATAGAGACAAGGCCCTTGCACCCAGTTTGTTCAAACAATTTGACTAATGGATGTGTGGGTAATGGTATCCCCCAAGGCACATCATAGGTTTTCATGGCTGTTCTTAGCTGGAAATGGTTTTCATGGCTGTTCTTAGCTGGAAATAGAAGAACAGAGATGAACCTGGCAAGTTAAAGGATTTTTTCAAATCAGTGAATGCTCTCATACCATCTGCATCCATAATGTCTGAAAGATTATTAATTCCTTTTTCAGACCATTGCGGGAAGTTAATGGGTTTTCCACCTAACCTTAGATTATTATTATGGAAAACAAGCGTACAAGTATGCCAGGAAGAGTTCCACTTAAGTAGTGTTTCAACTTGTTGCCAGCAATGAATAGTATGGGCAATGATGGGACCGTACTTTGCAGCGCAATACTTCGGAGACAGTGCAGCAAATAAGATATTTGGCAACTTATGAGGGATGACCAATTGTCTTGCAATTTCTGTCCAGATGGGATTCCTACTGGGAGATAGCCAGTTTATTAACGGACGGATCATAAAACTAAAATAATAATTTTTAAGGTCCGGTAGCCCTAGTCCACCTGTCTTAATGGACCGATGGAGAATGGCCGTCCGGATCTTAGGACGTTCACCTATCCAAATAAAATCAGAGACAAAACTGTGTATCTTTTCCCAGTATCCTGGTGGAGTTGGTAATGGTAACATGCTAGCATAATTATTTGAATTAACTCTTAGAAGAATATTCATCTTAATAAGGGATATTCTTCCTGAAAGAGATAAAGTCAGATCACCCCATCGGGTCAGGTCTTCTTTTATACCCTTGAGCAGATGTTTAAAGTTCCTCTTTCCTGTTATATCGAGAGAGGAATATATCTGCACGCCAAGATATTTAAAATGAGAAACACTAGGGACCATTGGAACCCAATCCGTTTCAATCATTGGCCTGTTGAGTGGTAAAAGCGATGACTTGTTGGGATTGATTTTATAGCTAGATATAGCGCCAAACTGATGAAATATTTTAAGGACATGGGGAAGTGACTGAGGAACTATCCAAATATACTAAAATATCGTCACAATAGAGAGAAAGCTGATGGCTTGTGCCTTTAATCATTATTGGAGATATGTCTACCGACTGGCGAATCTTTTGCGCTAATGACTCAAGAGATATCGCGAACAATAAAGGGCTCGCTGGACACCCCTGGCGAGATCCGCGCACGATGTTAAAGTGAGCGGAACTCTGAGTGCCTGTCAAAACAATAGCTGAAGGGAC